>CAUYRH010053692.1:0-37223 GCA_963574655.1 Perodicticus potto | reverse complement strand
TATAGTGATTAAGAAAATGCCATGAAGGCTATCTCTCACAGTACGATCAAAATGTTTCTGATTGTATATGAAGCACATTCTGCCCTATGATTGCACCAATGTACACAATTATGATTTAATAAAATTATTAAAAAAAAACAGGTTGATTTTGAACTCTATTGTTGTTATTTCACAGATGTTCCTGTTCAAATTTTTAGTATAATTTTTTCTAATGCTATCACTACTACAATATACAATTTGAAAATTAAAAGAAGTCAAATTTCATATACATGGTGAGTATTACACTATTTTCTTTGTTAAGTATGTTGATCCAGATATTAAGCATAAAACATAAGTTATAGTTCTCTATAATATACTGATTATTGAACAAAAATAATGAGAGCCAATGCCAATTCAAAATAACAAGGCACCATCTGAAACACATACACACCTGGACCCCCAAACTCATCTATGTTTCTTGAAAAATTAAATTGAAATGTTATTCACAGAAACCCATAAAGTGAACCATGCTCTTATAAAAACACAACATAAAAATTAGGCATCTGTGGGTCTGGAATTCAAGCTGCCTTCAAACATTAAAATCAACACTTAAATTGCTTCTGAAAGTGAATAGAAAACAAGTCCTGGATGTGAGTTTTATGTGGCCAGGAACCTTCTGCAGGTGGGCTCTTGAATTATCTTGTCTCCTGTGTGACCCTGGACATGTTCAAAATAAATCCCATATAGGTTTCAATTAAATAATGTAACCTGGGCCTTTGGTTAGGTGATTACTTTGATGTCTTCATTTAACAATTTAAATTAGATTTTCTATTATTCATGGGATGGCTATTGTAACTACATTTACATTTGTCTTTGACTGTATCTAAATAATGGCAACCTCCAAACTGGAAAGAATAAGATAGATTTAAATTGCTGAAGAACCTTTTTTAATTTAGAATACTCACTGGATGAGGTCTGTACTGGACTGAATTTTGGAAGATTTTTATTAAGATCATAAGAGGACATAATAGACAATTCAAAAGAATATTATTTGTCCTTTTTATAATAATTACTGTTCTACATTTACACTTCTGTGTCCCTTAACAATGTGTTACTACCAAGAAATGTGCCATTAGCTGATTTTATCATCGTGCAAACATCATAGAGTGGGCTTCCACCAACCTAGCTGGTCAGCCCACTGCATATTGTTCCTAGGGTATAAAAATGTACAGCAGACTAATCGTACTGAATACTGTAGCCAATTGTATCGCAATGGTAAATATTTGTGTTCTAAATATAACCAAACATAAAAAAATTACAGTAAAAATAGAACATTTCATCGTATTGAGACCACTGTGGTGTATGTAATCTGTTGGAGACCAAAACTTTAGGCAGCATATGACTTTATTTATACATAAGGAGTCTTCATGTATAAGTTTTTTGGTTTGGTTTTTGTTGTATTTTTTTGCCACTATTCTAAGAATACAGTAAATTTAAAGAAGCAGGCCATCAGGCTAAAGGATAAACATGAAGTCTAAAGCAAATTGCTTTCCTATTTATGAAGTTCATAACATACCAAAATGGTGATGTCCTTTGTTATCGGCTCAGTGTTTGTGCCCCAAACATCATATGTTTAAATCCTAACCCTCAATGTGATGGTATTCAAATGTGGGGCCTTTGGGAGGTAATTAGGTCATAAAGGTGGAGCCCCCATGCATGGGATTAGTGTCATAAACAGAGGCAAGGGAGCTACTGTTCTCTCTGTTTTTTGCTATATGAAGGTAAAATGAAACAAAGAAGTGGGCCATCACTCTACACTAGAGCTGTTAGCACCTTGAGTTTAGGCTTCCCAGCTTCTAGACTCTGGAAAATAAATTCTTTTTAATCCACACATTCTATGCTAATTTGTTTCTGCAGTGTGACCTGACAAAGAGGCCTTTTCTTTGTTGAAACTCCCTAGTATTGCCCTTTAAAAGTGAGAGGAACTATCCTTCAGTCACGCTATTGACACTGTAATTCTAACACAGAATCATCTCTCGTATTTCACTGGGAGAACTGGGACTGAGAATGATAATACTTGAGGCCAATGGTCAAGGCCTTAAGTAAAAATTGGAAACTGCCTTCAGAAGCCAGGGAGAAGGTTTGGAATTATAGTAAATATCAATCATCAAAGTTATTAACAGAATTACCAAATTTAGCAAATAGAACATCATGAAGGACAAATTCTAAGAGATTCACCCCAAGGCCACAGATGAGTTCAGAATAAAATAAAGGGTAGATAACGTCACCTCTCCTACCAGCTGTGCTGCTAAAGACGTCGTGAGGGGCGGGCTGCCCTGCACCTCGTCTTAAAGAGGCCGTAAGTCAAGATTCCTGATTTAAAGAGTCCTGATTTACCAGGAACAACTCAGAGTCTTCTGTAGAAAAGCATATCAGTGACATTCTCAATGTTTTCAAAATCATAATTATAGTACCAATAATAATGGTTAATTGTGGGTTATCTTAGCACAATTTCCCTAAGTGTCAGTCTTGAGTCTCAAATATTGTCATCAGTGAAATGGAGTGGTTTCTGTGTAATGCAAATGTAATTAAATATGTCTTAATAGCTTATTTGCCTTTATACTTATTTATCATATGTTAATATTAAAATCTGATTTTATGCAGACTCACCTAAGGTCTTCAGGTGGGCAATCATCATGGGCAATATGTGGTGACAGCAACAGTTGACCACAGACAAAGGGCTATCGACACAGGCTGGGAGGAAGTGGCCCAGACAGAAAATTAAATTAACAAGCCCGTATTGAAGGTGATTGTGTAAACCTCGAGATAAGAAACCCTTGTATAGCTGTGAGCTGTGAGGCCATGGCACTCTACCCAGGGTGACAGCTTGAGGCTCTGTCTCCAAAAAAAAAAATAAAAGAAAAAGAAAAAGAAACCCTTGTATAAATTTCAGAATGAAAAATATGGGTGAAATTAAAAATCAGGAACCAAGTGGTAATGATGAGGGAAAAATAATCAGAACACAGACGGGCAAACTCAAGTGGTGTGGGTGTGGACGTAAACTGTAGAGAAAGGATTTCAAACTTTGCTCCATTTGTTATTAGTGGAAATATTTAAACCTCAGTTTCATCACCTAAAAAATGAGTTAAATCATGCCTAAATTCACACCTAGTGGATACAATGCATCCTGTCTTTGTGAAGGGGCACATTTGTAACTTTGAAACTATACAAATAAAATTCACATAACTAGAGCATTTTAACCCTATAATATCCTGAAATTATAAATGAATGTCCCCCCAAATACTTGTTCCTATTGTGGACATTTTAGTCTTCCTTTTGGTTGATATTATACAAAAGCATCAAAAGACATATTTTATAATATCCTGTCAAAGATAATGCCTAACTTCCTGATTTTATGTGAAAGTTAAATGTCCTAATGTATTTAAAACTTTAGCAAAATTTCTTAGGAAGCAAATCAAATGGCAAGTACCGAATCAGTAAGTAAGAGAAGAACAAGCTTGTATTCATAGAAGAGATTTTGCCAAATAGTGAGTTAGCATGTGGACAACAGCTTTGCCAATAACAAGAAAAGTTTGAAATGTATTGGTTCTTTATGCTTTCTATAAATAGAGATTAATATGATAATTTAAATCTTTTTTATAGGTTGTGGTATTTTGCTCAAAATATAGTGGCTGATCAATAGTGAGTTGAAGGAATAATTCCATGCATAAGTCAGATAACTGGATATAGGGAAGCTCTGGACTTTAATCAAATCCTTAGTTCTAATTGCAGTCATTTCTCCAGTTTACAAGACTTGAACAGGTGAATTAATCTCTGGATGCTGTGTGTCCAAATGGATGAAGCAATTTTTGGAATGAGGCAGATTTGATTTTCATAAATTAATGTTTAATCTTAACTGGTATATTTTCCTTAACTCAGGACATATTCCCCCAACTTGCTGTTTTGGGGGCCTAAGTATCCACAGTGAGTCTCCTCCGTATCATCAGATGTGCTTTTGAATACAATAAATTTCCTACTAACATATGTAAAACATAATTAAAAAGTAAAAAATACAAGCAAATGTCTGGAAGCTAAATAGGATAAAGATTACCTGCACTTTGCACTGGACCCTCTGAAAAAGAAATTTGAGAATGGATACAGTATCACTAGGAAAGATTACTTTTTGTCCAAAAAAATAAAAAATAAAAGGTTAATCATCGCTATGTGTATCATCAGACATGTTATGCTGGCAATAAAGGATAATATATCTGGTGGCAGTATTTTCTTTCTTCTTTTTTTTTTTTTTTCCTTTTCCACATGTGTATGGCTTTGTCACCCAGGCTGGAGTAACAGTGGTGCAGCACTGGCTGGACTCAAACTCTGGGGCTCAACCAGTGCCCCTGCCTCAGCCTCCCAAATTGCTGGGATTACAGGCATGCGCCACAGCCCTCGGCCATTTCATATTATGACTGGTTATATTAAAAAAGATACCAAATTGCTATAAAAAATTAGAAATATACATTTTAAAATATCAAACCATACTTGTAATATTATATAACCTGGTTGTTCAACAAATATTTATTGAGCGACTACTGTGTCCTTGGCTATGTTCCAGGTGTTAGTGACATAAGAAGAATGAGATAAGCTTGACCCCTAAAGCCTTCATTTCAGTAACTAAGGCCAGCAGGCAAGAATTCAGCAAATAAACTAGAGCAAGTAAGAAATAATGATGAGTTTCAATCAGCAAATTTTAAATAGAGTTTGTAATTGAGACTATCTGACTGGTTTCTTTGACTTAAAAGGCTTCTCTGGCTACCATGTAAATAATGGGTTGCAAAAAAAAAAAAAAAAAGCAGAGCTAGCTAGTAAAAGACAATTTCAGTGTTCAATTGTGGGAGAGTGTTCATTTGAACTTGGTTCAGGCTCGTTAAAATATTGGTGATACGTTTTGGAACAGTGTTGCAGAGTTTGCTCATATATTCAACAAGGGAAATGAGGAAAGAAGTAAACCAGGGTAACACTTACACAGTTGGGCTTGAGAGTCTGGGTCTATATTTAACGACACTGCAAGGAAAAACTGAGGGAGGAAAGGTTTAAAGAAAAAAAGAAACACAAAGTTTTCTTGGGAAAGATGCTTTTAAGTTTGAGAATCTTCTTTTGACCTCTTAAGTAGAGAGGTCAAAGAAACAGTTGGATCTCTAAAGAAAGTTCAGAACTGGGGGGTGGGGGGCACATGGGAGAGTAACCCCTAGTCTTAATAACTCTGCTTAATGTGACCCCCATAATTTGTGCTATACCCCTTGTCATTGGCTTTCATGGCCCAACACTTTTCAGGTTTTACTTTTTTAAATTGTGAATGACAAAGACTAGCCCACCACTCATTGGCTTTGTAATCATTAACCTCAGGAAATATGAGGACCCTTTTCAATCCTTAGAATATAGTGTAAAAATGATTTTATGCATGAATTAAACAAAAGACCTTTTGTGCCTGAATCATAGAACTCTTTTCTATTTTCTGGAATTTTTGTTCTTTTTCTATAAAGAATATAAGATCATAGTGTTTTCAACTAAAAGAAATTCTTTAAAATTCTAGTTAAAAACAGTGTCCAGTAGAACCCCAGGGAATAGTAAAGACAAAGCAGAGATGGTCTGTTCAAGGGAGACCGGTCGAATGTGGCCTTCAAGGTAATAATATGTGTTCCTTGCTGGTACCGAGAGCTGTCCACTTAGGCCTCTGCTTATGTGACATAGGATTAAAGTTCATCGAAGGCCCCTGTAAGACTAATTTAGGATTTTATTAAGATATTGCCTCAGGAAGGAAGGATCTCCTATGAAGTCTGCTGGATCCAAATTAGTTTCAAACTGTTGCCAATACCAGGAGCCGCAGGTGGTAAGCTACACGTGTGGGAGCACCTGGATAGACAGGGGTTAGGGGTGGAGACAGAATCTGATGCTCAGAAATGTTCTGCGCAGCGCAGGACAGTTGCTGTATGATTTGAAACACATGGTACATACTGCACAGACTGGAAAAACTACACATTGATAATCGAGATTTCACAGTGTGACATATTGCATTTCTTCTTTTATTTAGAACCACAGGCAGAGGAACTAATCTACATTAGTATTTTCTAAATACCTAAGAGATTAACCATTTATACTTTTTTACCATTCACACTGTTTGCAATTGTACGATTTGTTTTGTAGGAATAACAATGAATAAGTGTATTATTTTCTTCTCCAAATGTTTGAGGAGTACACAAGGAATGTATTTTAGCAGTATTTCCTTTATGAATCTGGAGACATCACTATGGGCAATGATGCTCATGATGTGGTGTAGACAGTGAAGAAACACGGTCGATGTTAATGAGGTTTTGGAGGACTGAATTATTTAACATATCATTATTTTACAAGTGCATCAATTTCTTCTTGCTTGTCTCATTATGGTCAACAGATATGTTAGGGATTATTTTGATATATGTAACTATTTTTTAGTCTTGCCTTCGCTACTTTCCCAAAGTGAACAACTACCATTTCAAAGGCTTCTGTAATCAACCTGGCAGTTTTTCTTTTCTCTCAATTTATCCTATAAAATTTATTGAGCACTTCATATATGTCAGGAATCGTTCTAGGCAATTGAGACACATTAGCAAGCAAATCAAAGATTTTTACCATTATTCTAGAAGTCAAGAGATTAAAAAATAGGTCACATATTCAGCATACTGAAACTTGGGCTTTTTTTAAAAAAAGGAAATTAATGAAGAATAAAATAACAGCGACAGAGAATACTGGGTGTGGGACATGATGGTCAAAGGCGGCTGGTTGCAACGCAAGGTGGATCTCATTAAAAAGGTGACTTAGAGCAAATATTTAAAGGAAGTAAGGGAATTCGTCATGCAGACATCTGGGAGAAAAGCTTTCCAAGTGCAGGGAAATTAGCAAAGACCCTGTTCTGGGAGCATTCCTGGAGCAGCACAGAGGCCAGCAGGCCTGGATTGACTAGTGATGGGGGAATAGTAGAAAATGAGGTCAGTGAGAGGACAGAGGACAGATCATTTTTACTCAGTTTGTAATGCAGCCGGAGGTGATGTCCTGGCATCCTCAAGCTCACTGGATTCCCTGATCCTTTGCTATTGTCACGAGCCCCTGGATATTAATAGGACTTATCTTTTCTCCTCTGGATACATGTGTTTTCCTAAGTCTTCAATTTGTTTGGCATTCCTTGCTCTTCAGATCCAATCAACATACATCACAGATTAATTGCAGATTGAGTCAATGTGCTAGTCAGCAGAATATCCTAGGAGTATATGTCTCTTTGGATTATTTTATGTCAGAGGGTAAAAACCATAGCCTGGTGTAAGACTATGGGCACTACATGTTCTATCCCAGGTGATTGTGAATTGCTTCTGATTCTTCTTGGAAAGTGGGCACAGATAGAGCTGAATCAGCCCATACCACACATCTGAGTCTTTGTGTTCATTTGTTCCACCAAAGATTCCACATCTGGCGCAGTGGTTTTGATGAGGGCTACTATTATAGTTATGCTTGTAGTAGTTCTCTGGTATCTTCCATGATTCATCTTTGTTTTATAGAAGCTGGATTGGTGAATTAAATGGAGATATTTGGGGTCCATTGAACCATCTGTAAATATGGTACCAATCTTTGCCATTCCTCTTTGGATACAATATTTTATTTTATTTTCTATCTTGGCTGGGATTTAGTGCAGTTGTGTGAGAGGCTTTTTTACACTTGACCTGCATCACTGTGACGATCTTTATCCCAAGGCAAACAAAACCAAACCCAAGGGAGTATTCTGTTATCTATTAGGCATGGGTGGTCTCATGGAATGGAGAAATCTCCACAGATTGGTTCAGATGTCCAGTGAGTGTGCCCCACGCCCAACCTGAGCCAGGGCTCAATTTATAACCCAGAATCCACATTTTCCCAAGCTAACTAGGTTGTACTCATAATGCATTCGGTCACTGGCTTCAATGTTACCTTTTATCTATATCCAGAAGTTGTTTAAGGGTTTCCCTTATGCATTCCCAGTGAATTATTACCTGAGTAAGTAACTTTGGGGAACGCCTGAGAGTTTGTTTACACTAAATACTTTGCTGTGATATTGCTGGGTCCTTATTCCTAAATGTGTAAACCCTTCTCAGTCAGTGGATTCTTCATCTGAGAACTGTCTCTGGTCTGGGATTTGGAGGGGGGGGCAGAACCCTGAATTGTTACTCAGTCATCTTCCCTCAGAATTCCAATTAATCGACCCTTAATTTCTTTTTGTTGTGGAGATACACCTGTTGGCTGCCCACCTGCCTTGCCCTGTATTTATTTACTGTCTGCTTGGCTCACTGCAGCCAGGCCTGCAGACCTTCCCTCCAGCGTTAAGTATGAACAACTAGTCTCTATCATGGTCACATTTATCACCTCCTCCAGGGATAAAGCTGTCCACAAAGGACATCTTTAATGCTTTGCAAAACAGTATATTCAGGGACTTCGAATAGAAGATAATTGGCTGAAAGTTTGTGGTTTTATGTGGTACATACATTCTCGTATGAACATTTCTCTGAAGCTTTTGATCCTTTGCCATGACCTTCTGACCTTTCTACTTCAGTTAAGGTAAGACATCACTTTCAATATCCTTCTAGCTGCCAAACTTCAACTTAGCAGAAACTTACAAGTTTTATTTTTCTGGGATCTTTGCCACACAATTAGATATTGCATTGTGGAAACATGCTCTCATATTGATAAACTCCAATTAAATTCTTACTTATCTAAGTCTTTCTCCTTCATCTATCATTTTAATTAGCTATTTCCACAAATATATTCCATGATTTTGCTCGTGCACATTAGCTTCTGTACTTCTACACCTTTTAACCCCTTTGCTTTCAGAATCCTAGCACTCCCTAGAGTATGCTGTAACTTAACCATACTTAATGATCTGGTGACTGAGAAAAAAGGAGAATATCCTGAGAGGGGCATGTGTTTCGTTGTAAGACGGAGCCCTCTTCATCACCTTTAAACATAGGCTGGGAATGCGATCATATCTCCAGGTTTTCAAGTGCCTCGAGACAGACGTGCACGGACCCTGTCTGAGGTTCCATTCTTCCCCAGGTAGAGCTTGGATTGAAAATTAAACCTTCCTTGCAATTCTGCTGCTGCCCTTATAATGACATCCTGTGCCTGATTCTCAGCTTCATCTGTCTTGTAGCTAGGAGATGAGAATCTCTTTATAAACTGCCAAGAAAACCCTCTGGTTTTCAAATTTCACCCTAAATTAGTGATTAATTACCCTTAGCCCCTGATTATTTTCCACCAATGCATTAGTATTGGAGAAAACATCATCTCTCCAGTTTTCTTACTCCATACAATTAATGCTTTCTCTAAACCTCTGCAATTCCTGATAGATTGCACACAAGACCATGTTTCATTCTTCTAAGACGGTTCTACACCTGTGAAATGTATAACAAGGATAACACTCAGGTTTGCCAGTGGCTGGAAGGACTCTAACCGCCACCATCTATAGCAATCTCCTTTCCAGCCAGCTGGATGGTGTTTAGTTCCAAAATCACATCTTAGGTTTTCTTCTTAGGCTCACACTTAGGACAAACTACTTTCAGTCAAACCCTCCAATAAAGACAATCTGGAAGGGAGAATTTTTTACTCAAGTGGTTTACTGGGGGAGAAGAACTACTATAAGACATAAGAACAGGGCAGGAAAAGAAGTTGAAAAATGATTCATATGCAACAGAGGTCTCAGCTAATCTCACCAGGAACCCTGGAGCTCAGATGAGCCTTCAGAGTTGTCCAAAGTTTGGGCAAGAAGATTGGGCCTTTGTGCCTCTGTGACAAAGTTTCACTGGACATAAACTACATCCAGAGGTGTGTCATAACCATGGCATTTTAGCTCCCATCCATTTGCACCAGAAGGCCCAGCTGTGCGCACCAAGCAGCTGATACTCCTGGGGAGCAACGGAGTCAGGAAAGTTTGCCTGCCAAGGTCAGAACAGAAGCGTCAGTGCCTCTGCCCCGCGCACTGTCCAGGTGCCTCCCTCTCTCCCACGCCCTCTGCTTCCACTCGCCTCACTGCTTCCCTGTTGTGCAGTGGCCCACACAACGCCCAGGCCTCTCAGGGAATTCACGAACACTCTGGGCTCTGCAGTGGCTGCCAGACAAGGGGGGAAGGGTGGACTGGGAGTTCAGAATTGCAAGGGAAATATTTTTTCAATTTTATGCTGGGCAGGATGGTGCCTAGGCTCACATGTGGGACCTCCCTTTAGAAGGAGATTCGGTGGTTAGTGGCTATCTCCTGTGCCATAAAATCAGAGGTCTTTTGTTTTCCTGCTCTCTTGCAGAAAGCCCACAGTGAGCTTCCCACTTGGGGGATGAGTCTCTAGTCCTCTTGGCGGCGAGCTTTGTACCTAGAATTTATTTTCTTGGAGTCACAGCTCAGCAGAGCTGATGTGCACTTGTCTATCTTCTTTTTTAGCTCAGCTCTCCATCTTCAGCTTCACTGAGTCCACCTCTGTCCAGTATTTCTCTCTCTGGACAGGAGCCTTTGGTGAAAGCTGCCTCTAGTTAACCATCTTCCTTCCTCCTTCAAAATCAATAAATTTTTGAACCATTCTTAATACAATTTGATATTTTGTACATTAAACATTTTTAAATAGTTTATTACACACATGCATAGTAAGCATGTTGAGAAAAGTTGCAATAATTCTTAACTAACTAGGAAAGGCTATTGATGTGCTTTAGCCAATCTAAAAAAAGGATATGAAGCATTATTTTTAGCAATGATTTATTGAAAATATAATTAATCTTTTTTATATGTAGCTTCCTCTTTTGTGAAGAAGTGATTCTGTAAAATTTCATTTAAATCAACTATAAACAGAAATAGATATCTTGCTCTTCTTTCTAAAAATTATATATGTCTTTATTTCATTTAAATGAATTTTAAAGAAATGGTATTATTCTCAATATATATAATAAAAGGAAGAGGGGCTGCTTTTTATTAGTTACTTCAAAAGTTACTAATTTTCCATTTTAAATGATTCTATTGTATTTGTAACTCAAATAATAAGCATACCATTATCTCGGATATAAATTAATAAGAAAATAAAATTGGAAAGGAAACCTGTATGTGTTATAAACTACTGATTATTAGTGTAAAAATAATCAGGGCTTGTAACAGTGGTGCAATGTGACCATTTATTAGCGCACAATGGTATTGAAAATACTATGATAGTTAAACACCAAAACTCAATACTGAATCATTTAAATCTAACTGTAACATGAAAAATGTGCACACAATATTTTAAAATACACCACAAAATTATACATAATACAAAATATACTGGCTTGAGATATATAAAGGGTAAAAAATTTCTACTGGAAAACCATCCTGACAACTGAGATCCATGTATAATTTCTAAAAGGTATTCGTCACTCTAATTTGTGAAACTTCAGTTTTACATTTTATGGCCTGACTTTCGAAGGATTGATATATTTAGACACAGGTCTGTATATGTGTCTTGAGTGAGAGATGACCAATTTCTTGTCTCATAACCAGAAGAATTGATTTATAATCTGATATTAAGGAATATTGCTAGAACAATGATCCAGTAATCTCTGTTCTTCTAACAGTCTTAGAAATTGAGAAATGACATAGAAATGAAAGGGAAAAAACACTTGTTTTTTGCAGGATGTAAATATTATCCATAAATAATTACATATTGGATAAAAGTACATTTTAGCAAGTTATCTTTTGAACATCTACCATTTACATTTTACTAGTGTCTGGATTTGTGGAACCTGACGTGATTTTAAGGTACATAGACAAGAGGAGAAGACAGGCTCCTGAATAAACAACGATTGCAGGAGAAGTACTGGTAAGTTGTGAGACAATCTATAATGCAGGTAGGAATTATTCGACAGGGTTGTAATGATTTGTTCTATTTGTGGAGATCATTAATGGCTTCTAAGTGGAGCAGAGTGATTTGAGTTTGTTTCAAAAAACAGATAAAAATCTTTAGCTAAAGAAAAGAGAATTCAAGGTAGAAGAACTTTTACAAAGGTAAAAATTGTAAAAGAATTATGAGCATGATTATAAATCACTTTAGCCTGTCACTAGAATGATTAAAGAAATGCTCTGGTGGTATTAAGTCCACCTTGCTTTCTGTTCCAAATGGAAATACTTTAAATCTATTTGGTGACTTCCCAGCTTCCAATGAAACTGCTACTCATATTTCTAGATTATTTCTTATTAAAGAGAGGGGCTATGTCCTTCCTATAACTAGATCGGTCCCAAGAAAACTTCAACAAACGTTATCTATTCTTACATGGATCTCTGCCTATCTTGATAATCCTGGACCTAGGATCCTGGACTGCTATGTAACAAAGAATACAATGGGAGATGAACCCCTACATGTACTCCCATTCTTTGAACTTGGCCTACTTAAAAGTGTGTTATTTCAGCTTGTGAACTGGAGTATCCAAATGTATGTAGTTCTTTCTGAAACTTAAGGCAAATTTTTTGTTTGCTATCAGATGGGAGGGAGACATCAGAATCTGTTCTATCCTTACTGAGGCTTTAGAAAATTTTGTAAAGAAAATATAGAGGTTGATTCAATGAAGTCTAAGTCTCTAACCTAGTATTTTCCAATATTATTTCTTTTTAATCTCACGGCACACGTGAACCTATAGTTAAACTTCTGTGACGCACTTAAATTATGTTGATCAAAAAGAAAGAGTAAAAAAAAAAAAAGGAATCTACTTACTGTGTTTCAAACTTCTTTTAAAAATAATGAATCATTTTAAAGACTTTTAAAATTTTCTGTGACACCCCAAAGATCCTCTCATGGCCCCCGTGTGTTGCGGTACGCGGTTGGAAACCCTGCATTATCTCTCCTCCTTCTTACTGCCCACGCTTCTTCAGTATCCACTAACCAGAAATATCAAGTTTGGGGAAGAAGAAAGTGAACTGAGTGACAAACACAGCAGAATTTAGTTGTTCACTGATTTTCCATTTTAAATAGTACTACTACTAACAGCTACCATAAATCGTTAGTTTTGTAGCAGAGATGGCCTTTACATATGTTAATTAATTATTCATATAATAAGTACCTTACATAAATTGATGGGAGCATTAAAACTTCTAAAAGGCATCAAAGGAAAAGTTAAGTATGTCTCATGTATTTAGAAGTTATCTACGGAGATGATAACTGAGGTTTTGAAAATAAATATACTACCTAATTGCTAAGACAGAGTGTACATGGTGAGAAAAGAGATGATTGTTAAGCCTTATTAAATCCTTCTGTGGAAAGGGTGGTTTTAATTCAGCTTACTTTTGTGACTTCTGTCAAGATTCTTGGGTGATTAAGAATCATTCAATGGTCAGTGGCACAGTGAAGGAAAAGCCATAATTTGCTCATCTTTAGGGTTTAGAAACCAAAGAAAATGACCTGAAAAGGTGACTGTAACTGGAGATGTATAAGTATATGAAATTGCTTTATCTGTCTGTGTCCTGAGAGGAAACACATGGCACACTTTAACTGAATAATTTTGAAAGAGTTTAATAAAGAGTTATGGAAACTGTAAGAGATAATAGCTGCAGGTTTAGTAATTGCTGGAGCCTAATAACACTACTAACTCTAAAGAAGAGGAAATTGCTACCAGATTCAGAGTGGAAGGACTGTCGCAAGAGGACCAATTGATAAGAACTATGTCATTCACGCTAGGGATGCGGACAGACTTTGGGAACCCCACTGGAATAAAGGCAATGGAATATATAATTGCTTTACTGTCTTCCTTTCTGTTACCTTCAGTCAGTGGTCCTCATTTGCCAAACTCAACCATATTCTGAGAGATCAGAGAGCACATTGCTGTAGAACCAATCGCCCAGCCACCTGAGACTATTCAGCAAACCAGAAAAGGGTGAACAATGATTATGTAGGTTGTGTAGTTTTCATATCGAAGTCTGGCGGTTGCATCATCCTGTTAAGAGCCTGTTAAAACACTTCTCTAGGCTAACACACAAAAATACATATTCAGAGATTAAAAGGAGTGAAAAAATCAGAGTTCTGAGGAGGAAATTCACAAAAATATCAAACCTTAAGAGATAAGCAGTTCTCTCTGTTATTTTCTCCTTAAAATACAGCAAAATCCTTTCTTTCTGTTCCTTATTTTACCACCTGCCCTTTTCGTGGTATTTGAAGATAAATCATAGATAAATAAAAGACACATGGCATTATTGACTGCATGGCATAGTTCAAAGTTATCATGCAAACAGAAAACAAAAAAGAGAACATTTTATTTTGTGAATAACTGGTCATTAGTGATATGAAGGATAAACTGGGTAGGAGCAACATTTCAGAAAAATTAGACGTAAATGTTCCCAGAAGTATTAGAAGATGTGAGTCTAAGTTATTCATTCAAGAAGTTTGATGGTAAACAGATAACACTTCCAAAGAAAAATAAGAAACCAAAGAGGATTCTTCCTTAGGATGCAAAAAAAAAAAAATGTATATGTAATGTTTCTAGAGTGAAATAAAGTAATAATGAAAGAAGAAGACATTGAAGTAAGTAAGATTTTGGGGGAGAGCTATAAAGAGTCAAAGCATTCTATAAGAGACATACTCTTATCGGACAACGTGAATGTTACTTTCTTTGCATTATTATTGCTTAATATTTCAATTCAGCAATCGTCTGATTTCTTTTCTGAATGTCTTTATCTTCGTTCGTTCTTTACAAGGTTTTTGTTCCTAGTCCTTATCTTAAACATTGTTATTGTTATTAAATTTTAAGCCTCTTTAACTCTGTGAAGGCAAAATGTGGAAAGCTAATAAACACATATGTGTATATATATATAAAATAAGATTGAAAAAGAGGTTTCTGGGGGAAATGTCTGTAGGGAAAGTGCAAAGGAGGGAATACAGATAACAGAGGGTTGGCTCCTCATTGAAGAAGTGGTCTATCACTGCCCTCGATAGCAAAATAATTAATGATGACTCAGAAATGAGTTGAAGAAAAAACCCAGAAAATTGAGAAATCCAATCATAGTTTACACCCAAGTAGTGTAGGAAATGTGGTCACCTGGGCAAGAGTGAATGCCATGTAAGAATATTTAATTGTTTTTTTTTTTGTCACAAGAAACAATGATTCACTCAAATTATTTTCAGTAACATGAGAGTTATTTTGGAGCAACATAATTGTAATGGTGTGACTCACAAAAAATACAAAAGAACAATCAGGTTTTAGGAAAAGCAAGAAGATGAAAGTCTCAGACCATTTCAAGTATGAAAATAGACTGCTCTGAATGCCAGCCTGCAGGGGCTGGATGTAGGTTGTAAGCGTCCTAACATGTGGCCATGAAAGTGACTCAGCTGCTGTTTGGTGTCTGTTTTCCCACCATAAACTGGATGCTCATTTCTGTGCTGTTCAGTTGAAATATTCTTACGAGATTTGTTAGAAACCATCGTTGAGAAATGAAAAGCACTTTGCATTCAGCTGCAGGAAACATAGCGTGTCCATCCTTGGATCAAGTGCTCATGGTGACTTAATTGTTATGTAGGGGTTTGGAATCCCAGAGCATGGCTCCCTATCGCTCCTTTTCAGTGGGAAATATGAGTGTAGCTAATTCCCTAGCAGGGGAAAGCAGGGCATTTGGATCAATATACTTAGCAAGAAGTGTAAGATCATGATATTCCCGATCAGCCTCTATCCACAACATATATGCACAAGGAAGTGAACTACGTGAGGTGGTAAATGTGTTAATTGCCTTGATTGTAGCAATCATTTCACAATGTTGAAGTATATCAAAACAGAAAGTTATCCACCTTATATATTATGTAATCCCTATTTGTCAGTTAAACCTCCATATAGCTGGAAGGAAAGTAAGAAGAAAGAAAACTAAAGCAAATGCGAGTCCAAATTTGAAAAAATTTCTGTCTTAAATTGCTTAAATTTGTGGGATCAAAGATGTTGACAGCTATCAATACCAGAGACGTAGTTATCAATGTGGGTAACTTCTATCTTTTCAGAGATAAGCTCTCTTAATCTAAACTGCATAGGTATGCTTTATTATGCAAAATAGAATAGAGTAATATCATAATCTAATTTACTAAAAATTTAAGATCTTAAATAAATTTCTGACTTTAAGAGCTATGCGTGGTACAATTCTCCATTTCTTAATCTTGTCTAGAGAAAATCCTCTGCGAATGGAGGGCTAGGCAAAGTGATCTTTCTGAAACATTATTTGTTAATTGTTTATTCTATTAATATTTATTAAATGGATGGTATTGTTTGCTGCAAATTTGCAAATCAGGAACTGTTCTAGGCACCTGGGGGTATAGACATTAGGCAGAATATACTAGCTTTTTTAGTATTCTTGCAATTCTCTCTTGTCACTGATCACCACACATTTTGTATTTTATGGGCCATGTACTCATTAGGGAAATTACCTGATAAATAGCAATTGAATAAGCTTTTTAAAGGAAGATTACAAAACTAAGGTCTTTATTATTATTGAGAACATTCAATGAATTTTAAATAGGTTTATGTTTACAAGGTAAAAGGTTAACTAGAGATTTGTGGTGCTAGGGAACGTTAATATAAAAAAATATGCAGAGTGATAAAATTTTTCTGTAAGTTCTGACAAACAAAATTAGCAATTTATTTTAAACAATGAAAGAATTTCTAGTCTTCTAAATTTATTTGTTAATTTTAAAATTTGCTTGTGCTGATTTTTTTTCTCTGTCATAATAATTTGAGCATTTCACTTTGTTTTTTTTTAGAGAAAAAAAAAAAATCTTATGCCTGTCTCCTACACCTCTGGAGTTCAGTAAAACCCCTGTAGGAATTACTTGTAGAAAAATCTGATTTTATCTCTTAGTGACAGTACATGCCTTACATTTTCTGAAGTTTCAATTATAATTTTTAAGCATTAGGATTATGATTATGATTATTTTAAATCATTGTTTCTAGTGGCATTAATTTTGAAAGTGATGGTGAGGAAATGTCAAACCTTAATTTTATTTTATTTTTTATTTATTTATTTATTTATTTTTTCAAACCTTAATTTTAATTATCAGTTTTCATCAACCAGAGAATTCTCCCTGGATTGTCCAGTTCTTTATACACATTCAAAGAATTTATATCTGATAACAGTCTTCTTGAAATAATGTTGACATAGTCTAGAACAGTGGTTCTCAACCTGTGGGTCATAACCCACAGGAACTGAATTAAAGGGTTGAGGCATTAGGAAGGTTGAGAACCAGTGGTCTAGAACAACTTCCTGCCTGTATCTTAACTTGCTTTTTATTGGCACCGGTTAAAAATTGAAATAAGCACTTTAAAAATTATGTTAGATGCTGAAGCAGTTCTAGTAATGGCACAGTATCTTGTGGGTCTAATGCTCCTGGAAATACCAATCACAAACAACAAAATACAACAACAAACCTATTTTCAAGCGCTGGAGAAAGGCCAAAAGTTGGATGAAACTGGAAGGGATATGACCCCTGAAAGATACTGCAATCATCGGTTAGTTGAGAACAACCTTCACACAGCTTTTTTCATTCAGGACACTCTGTACCCCTTATAGTGATACACTTTAGCGTTTAAGCAGAAAGCTGAAGTCATTTGGCTTGAGGCATCCCAATGGAGTCCAGGACTTTCAAAGTTGTTGAAAACAGATGCAGCAAATTCTGAGTAGGGCCCCAGAATCTGTGAGTAAATTTCTCTTTGGTAGTTCCCCAAATATGCCCTCGTACAGGAGCCATCAAGGAGCCTGGCAGAAATCCACAGCTGTAAACTCGGAAAAAAATTCAGAGATATCAGTCCTTACCACCAGAGGGGAGAAAGTGTATAGGTTGGTTACCAAATTTAGAGAGGCTTGGCAAGTGCCTGGGCTATCCACAAATCTGGCTAACCTAACTGAATCTGTCTTGTGAATTATCAACAAACAAGGAAGCAGTTAATAATTGGACTGCCTACCAGAACAATACCAACAGTCTTCAGAAGAAATTAATAGCAACCAGAGTCTCTAAAATGTGTCATATATTAAGTATGCATTCAAAAATTACCAAATATACAAAGAAATGACACTTTAGAATCAATAAAAGTGAAGTCCATGGAAAGAGAATCTAAGATAAAACAGGTTGGTTCATAAAGACTTAAAGGAAATGTTACAAATATGTTCAATGACTTTAAAAAATGATCATAATAAGGAAACAGGTGAGTAACACTGGTAATTAAATAGAAACTATAAAAAGATACAAAATGGAAATTATAACAATTTTATAATTTGATAATTATTTACAGAAATAAAAAAAACAAGATGCTTATAAAATTAATTAGAATACTAAAGGAAACAAGATGAAGAACAAGAAAAACTTAAGACCCCATGCATGCAAGATATCAAGATATTTCCAAGATTTAATGAAAAACATGAAATTTCAGATGCAAAAATTTCTGCAACTCTCACTTCCAAATATTTATTCAAAAGATTTATCCAATGCCCCCCAAATCCTTACACATGGGTATTAATCTTACCCACAGTCATAACAGGCTCAAAAAGAAAAAAAATGGTAAAAAAGAAAGAAGATTGAAAATCTGTGGTACATTTATCCCAGAGAAGACCAGAGAGCTACATTGAGAACATTTACAAATGTGCAGTTAGAAGAATCAGTCTGCATAGAACTAGGGGTTCCTAACACCACCCTCATGTTTGATAATTCACAAGACAGATTCAGTGAATTCATTATATTCCCTCTTAATGCTTGTTTTTAAAGAGAAAAGATAAAGATTAAAATTAGGCGAAGAGTTGCACAGCATCAGATTCCATAAAAGATACCAGAGGTATTTTCCTGTCCCTGTGAAGTCATGGACACATTACTTTCCTGGTATTGATGCGTGATCGAAACACAGTGTTGGCTACCAGTGAAGCTCACCCAAGCCTTAGTGCCCAGACTGCTTTGGGGAGTCAACTACATTCTGCCATTGTAGCTGATCTTCAGTTGCTAGGATTTCTGAAGGGGAGGTCCATGCATTTATCCACCCTTTCTCTCTAAGAAGAACTGACAGCTCAGGAGTCAAAGCTCCCATCATAAATTATGTGGTTAGACAATCTGGTAGCAAAGCTCCCCAACACACAAAGTTACTCCTATCAAACACGACATTTCAAGATATCTGAGGGCAAAGGCCACAGGTTAATTTTCATTGCACAAAAGCAAAATGAATTAAACTACTTGTTCAAGTTACAGCTCAGTTGTGTCTCAAAAGATGTTATTGAGCGAGGACAACCAGACAAAGAATAACTGTGGTATGATTTCTTTTATATGAAGTTCAAAAGCAGGCAAAACTAATCTATGGTGATAGAAGTCAGAAGAGCAGTTATTGATTTTATTCAAGGATTGACTAAAAGTCACAAGAACACTTTCAGGGTAATATGAGTTATGTATGTTTCAGAAAGGACGGTTGTTACAAAAATACATAACGTATTTATCAAAACTAGAATTGAATATGTGATCTGTATATAAATTTTCTCAATTAAAAAGTAAGCAATGTATTTGAGATTATTGCTAAATCGATATGGTGTTACTAGACTGGATGTGGAAGACATATTCAGAGGTCTCATTTCCCAAAAGTTGATCTGATGCTTCTAAATCACATTAAAATTCAGTCGTAAAATACCACTAAAGACTTGATCTGATACATTTCAATCATTATAATTCAGACACGATCTTTTTCTTTTCCTAGAAGTTTAGTGAGGCAAAAGTAATAGTCCCATTTCTCAACCATTCCACTCCAAAGCATAACTAAATTGGTTTATTAATATGATGTGTGTGTACTAATGTAAACACTTTCCAACAAAGGAAAATTGTGTCTTGTGTAACAAAAGTCCAATCTTTTGATTAACATAAGTTATGAAAAAAAATTGTGGCTGTGATAATTACAAAGCATACCAAGAAAAAATATTAATTATTTTCAGAATAGCTTTTTGATATAATAAAAGCAAAATCATTGATCATATCTTTTATATAATATGTTTAAAATGCCTGAACACATGATAGTTTGCATATATTTTGTGTAAATTAGGTATAGTACCTAGAACTTTTTAAAAAATTTCTTAATAGTAAGGATTCTTTTTATATTGCTCAGTTTAAATCGGGAAAATAAAATTTGTTTTTATATTGTTTATACAATTTTCCTTTAAATCAAAAGGAGCAAATTCAGTTATCCTGAAATTTTCCAAATATAATAATTGTGACACTATCTTCTAGTTCTTTTCATAAAAGTAATCATTCTATCAGTCTACTGGCATGAATATATTTATAACACACTAATAAACACTTTATGGAATTGTCTGCATATATCAAAAATATTTGGGCAAATTACAAAATGATTGTGACAAATGCATAATAACTATGAATCAAAAGTATGAGAATTGTCAAACACCACACAAAGAAGTGAGTGATAAATGGGAATGTCTAGATACTGCTGAGAATAGAAACAACATATTTTTCTCCTTATGACAACCTATACACAAAGAGACCAAAATAGTGGCGAAGACAAAGAAAGGAATAGCATCTATGAACACACTTTATATTAATGCTGAATGAAACATGGAAAATAACAAAATAAAAGCAACTGCTTCAAATACAGCAAACACATGGGCCACGCATTAGCCTTTGGGAACAAAACTTTCTACCTCAATTTTAAAATAATCACGTTGGCTTTTTCTATGAGATTTTATTTTTATACTTCAAATACATTGCAGTTATGGCTAACTTCCAGCTCATGAATATTTATAGAACATTTTCTACTTTCTCATGCAAGACAAACTGAAGAATTTAATGGACTGAGAGTTTGATTTTGCATGAGTTTGATTTTTCATGAGTTCCAATTGCATATTTCTTTTTTCTTTTCTTTCTTTTTTTTTTTTTTTTTTTGAGACAGAGCCTCAAGCTGTCACCCTGGATAGGGTGCTGTGGCATCACAGCTCACAGCAACCTCTAACTCCTGGGCTTAAGCGATTCTCCTGCCTCAGCCTCCCAAGTAGTTGGGACCACAGGTGCAATTGCATATTTCTTAAATGTGAAGGGATAGTAAATTGAAATCATAACCCTGCTTTGGTCTAAAAATGAGTTGAGATTATATGTTGTTTGAAAAAGGATTGCTTGAGATGTGGAAATCTACTTTTATTCCATTATATTTCTACGAAATACTTTAAAATTTTCTCTGTGAATCTTAATGTCTCATTTGATGATTTTTTATTCGTAAAAATTTGGTGGACTGAAAGGGAGGTAGGATAATAATCATGAACTAGATAAATATGATTGGAGTAGAAGGTTTTTTCCTCCCTTTCTTAGATCATCTAGAACCAATGGGATTCCACATTGGCAGACAGACATTGTTAGATTTTTATTATTTATTTGTGTTTGAGACAGAGTCTCAAGCTGTCACCCTGGGTAGAGTGCTGTGGCATCACCGCTCACATCAATCTCATGCTCTTGGGCTTAAGCAGTTCTCTTGCCTCAGCCTCCCAAGTGGCTGTGACTACAGGCGCCCACCACAATGCCTGGCTCTTTTATTTGTTGTAGTTGTCATTGCTGTTTAGCTAGCCTGGGCCGGGATCAAACCCACCAGCGTCAGTGTATGTGGCTGGCACCCTACCCACTGAGCTACAGGCGCCACCCTTAGAGTTTTATTAATTTGTAAAAGGCTTATTCAGAAGCTATTTAGGGATTTATGCACAAATCTCATATCTGTTCACAAAACATTACATTTTAATGGTTTTTTAAATTTGAAATTATATTGTTCTGACTTCTTGAAAGTAGATAAAAAGATACAAAAGGAAACCTTGTATCATAGTCCAAAATTTAGGAAACATTTTAAATAGAATAGCTAAAGACAATTCAGTTGATAATATAACATATTTTTAGGTTTGCATTTCTAGAAATTTGGTCATCTAGGAGATTATCTAATGTTTTGGCATAAAACTTCTCATAGTACACTCTTAAAATTTTTGTTTGTGTAGAGTTGGCATTGATGTTTACACTATTAATTTGTGACTTTTAGTAACTGAGTCTTTCATATTTAAGTCCATGAAGCTAAAAGTTTATCAATTTTGTTTATGTTTTTCAGAGTCACATTTTGGTTTCATTGATTTTATTTATTTATTTTTTCATCTGTTTATATAATGCTGCTTAATCTTTATTCTTGTTTTTCTTCTGGTAGCATTAGGTTTAGTTTATTCTCATTGTTTTTGGTTACTTGAGGTGTAGAGTTAGATTGTTGGCTGGTGATCTTTTATGTTTTTCACTGTAAGCATTTATAACTATAAATTTCTCCCTTGGTGCTACTTTCACTGTGTTTGATAAGTTTCGGTATGTTGTATGTTCAGTGTGTTTATTTCAAAGTATTTTCTAAATTTCCTCATGATTTTTTCTTGATCCTCTGGATGTTTTAAAATATGTTGTTTAATTTCAAAAAAATTACGAACAGTTTTCTTCCGTTCCTGATTTATAACTCCTCACCTTTCTGGTCAGATAGGGTAAGATGTAGTATGTAAATGTTTTAAAATCTAATTAGACTGTATTAGTGGCCTTGCATATAATCTGTCTTGGAAATGTCCATTTTACTGCATGCACTTGACAGGACTATGTATCCTGGTGTGTTTGGATAGAAGATTTTATGTGTATCTGTTAGATTTAGTGGGCTTATTATGTTGTTCAAATCTTGTCATCCCTTACTTATCTTACGTCCAACTATTTTCTATACAGGCAGCCCTGGGGAATGGATGCTTTAACTTACGGTGCTCCGTAGTTATAAATGGGATCCCACGATTCCCCCTAAATAAATAAATAATTCAGGAACTAGTTTATTCTACACATGTTTATAAATCCCACATATTGTAAGCAGTTTGTTAGAACAGCATCTTAACACCAGCACGTAGCCTCACTGTTTATATGGTGGTTCATTCACAGCATCATTTTTGTCTTAACTCTCTAATTCAATTTTGAGCATCTGTATTTACCGTTATGACCAGGCCTCCACAGCGAACGGCCCCTGCAAGTCCAGGTGAGCCCACTGCAAAGAAAAAGGTGATCACAATGGAAATGAAAGAAGCATAGACAAGTATTTGGAGAAAGTCTAGCTGTCATGATTTATTTGAAAAGCATTAGACTTCAGTCACTCAACTATCAGAACAATTATGAAAGATAAAGTGAGAAAAAATGGAACACTTGAAAGGCAATCCTCCAATGAAAGCATTGGTTATTTGAAGTATAGGGAGTTAATTGTTAAAATGAAAACCTTAGTACTGATTTGGTTGGAAGATCAAAAGGAGGATGGCTTTGCTACGAGCAAACATTAGCTGTCAGCAACATTAGGTGATACGCTTTATTGAAATTTTGACATTTCTTTTGCTCCTATCTAAACTTTTTATATGAGCTTGTTTTTATGTTCTGTTTGTTTGAATTAAATTATTATTATTATCATATTACTCTGTATTATTGTCACCACATATGAGCCATTATAGCATTGTTAGTATTATCATTACTATACATACTCTGGTCATCAGGGACCTGAATTACATACTTATCCAATTTAAAGACGTTCTCAAGAACGTGGGCGTTGCATCTAATATTGAAAGTGGGCTGTTGAAATCTCCAATTATGATTGTAAAAATCTCTATTTCTCTTTTCAATTCCATCAAGTTTTTCTTGGTTTATTTCGATGGCGTCTTATAAGATCAACAAATGTTTATAAATATTACAATGTCTCACTATAGTGAACATTTTATAATATCCTTCTTTGGTTGGTAAATTTTTGATTCAACGTCTATTATGTTTAATATTAGTATAGCTACTCCTTCTCTCTTGTAGCTAATATTTCCATGAATATTCATTTCTACTCTTTGGCTTTCAACTTATTCATGTCTTTTGATCTAAAGCGAGTATCTTATGCTCATGATATTGTTCATTGATTTTTAAAATCCATTCTGTCAGTCTCTTAGTCCTTATACTAAGTTCAATTGGCTTCAACTTAAAGTAATTACTGATAAATGACGAGAAGGGATTTACATCTTTCATTTTGCTAATTGTTTTCTACATGTTTTATAGTTTTTTCCTCTTATGTTCTGTGTTACTATTTCATTTCATGTTTTGTTGATTTTTGTAGTGAAATATTTAAATTCTGTTCTCATTTTCACTTGTGCATATTGTTTACCTATTTTTATTAGAACTATGAGGATAACATTTAGCGTCCTAAAGTTCCAAGGTTAATTTGAATTCATACTAGTTTAATATATAGTATTTAAAATCTCTGCTTCCTTAAGTTCTCTGTCTCCACACATTTTAGTTATGTCACTAAATTATATCTTTATACATTGTGTGCCTAAAAGGGAAACTATTTTTTCTACCTTAATCTCCAAAATAATATAGAAAATAAAATGTGGAGTTATAAACAAAAGCTATAATATTAGTTTTTTATACTAGTTTTAACACTAATTTCTATTTTCTTTATTTGAAACTGAGTCATAGAATCATTATCTATTTTTTACAGTTTGATGCTGGCCAAAATATATCTATGAACATTTATTAGGGCATAAATATTTATTAAATACATCTTTGGAGTGAGGTAATATCTAGATTTTGTAGAATACATTAATGTGCATATCTGTGTATAGTATTTGTCCTAATAGAATTCAGTCTAGCAAGTCATCATATATAGGTGTATAAAAGGTAAAATCCATAGTAGTTGGTGCTGGATTGGCTATGACTAACGTCAGAGGCAGAGTGAAATAGATCTTGTATGATCAGAGAGATATGTGAGTAAATTCTCAGACAGGCAAGTTGCAGCATGAATAGGGATGGTGAGGAATTATATTGAGATTTATTTTGATGTATTTTGAAATGTTAAATTTTAGATGTCTGAAATATCAAAATATCCAAAGAGAGTTGAAAAGTAGGCAGATGGAATAGTCAAAGCTGGAGATAATTATTTGCTAGTCATTTTTAGATAACTGGAATTAGAAGCTTTGGGAATGATGAAAATTCACTCAAGAAGGAGAGAAGGGAAGATGGATTTTTAGAAATTCATAAACATGTAGACTTAATCATAGCCCATGTAAGAAAGTGAGAAATAGTTCTACTATTTATGAATTTATTGATCCTCAAAATATAACAAAATAACCTTAAAATTTCATAAAAAGAAAGAATTGATTTTAAAAATATAATATAATTAATAATAAAAATTATAAATCATACATCTATTGATTTAAATAATAAAAATAACTTTGAAGTCAAATGAACATTAAACGTTTTAAATACTGGAACATTTTCTTATTTGAGTCTAGAGTACCTATCTATGATGTATCTAATTCATTGTGAAATACAAAAAGTTGTCAGTATTAAAGAAAGATTTCCATTCTTTAATTAATTTACAAGGATATCAATTAAAAGCTAATAATTTGAAATGTGTAAAAACATAGTGTTATTTATATGAGAAGTATTCACCTTATGATGTATTAATTATTTTTTCCTAAATACAATGGTGATATATACTATTAATATGGTATTACATATATTTGTATCTCTGTGTGCACATATAATATTTGCCATTATTTCCAGAAGTAGTATTATTATACATATGAATACACACATAATTTCTAGAAAAATGCCCATTATTATGCTAAGATCCTTTGCCAATTATGACACTTAATTATCTAATGTCCTATAAAATATGTGTATCATTTTTTTATTTTCAAATGAACAATTGAACATGAAAAATAAAAGTGAAAGTTTATTAATTAGAAATCTGTGCGTCACATTCTTCATTGTTTATAGGGAACTGACATCTAAAAAGCAAAGTTGTGTAGACAAAGTGCTTATTTTTAAAGGTTTTGATGCATACGGCCAATTGTCACCTATGGATGGTTCCACTGATACGCACTGCTGCCAGTAATGTAAGAGAAGCACTGTTTCTAAGTTTCTATACTCTTGATGTGAGAAAATTTTTAATGAACTTGACGTGAGACAACTCTATAGTACAACAGAGATTGAGAATTTTCTAAGAAATATCAAAATAGAACAGTACAGATTCTTTGACAGTTCCACCCGTTTTACAATTATAACCTACACCTGAAGGGCTGATATTTGCTGTATATTCCTAAATATTAAAGATAGTTAGAGGATCTGTCTTTTGCATTAGCAGCTAAACATGCCATTGTCTAAATTCTGATAATGGACAATTAGAACATGATGGGCTCCATATTATGGGCTCCAAGCATAGAATGATTACCATGTAAGATCACAATCGGATTCCTGCCTCCACATGGAATCATGTGATGTGGCAAAGTCAATGTTTTCAAAGTGTTAAAACTCTTTGTTCACAAATGTTAAATACACATAGGTAAACTATATTCTCATAAAACAGTTTCAAGCATGTTATGTGGAGGGATTAGTTGAAATATAAATTTTATATTGCATGAATAATTACATAGTCAAATAAGTTTATAGAAGAATGGCAAGCACAACTTAAAGGGATTCTGGAAAGGTGCAAACTCAAGCAATACATTTCTGTAGCTCCAGTGACATAACTCAGGTAAATGGTCTTGATGCAATCTCCATAAAGAACAAAAACAAATATTTAGATTAAAGTGCAGCTAAAATTTGGGTAAATTTGAGTAAAAGCATCATATAGGAAATCAATCATATATAGATTATTTAAAGAAGCATAAAACAAGGCAGGCTTTCTAGAAATAAAACTTAGACTAATGAGTTGAATATTTTTTTTCTTTTCTTCTAATAAGGTAATTGGTTGAAAGCTAACAAAGGAACGATTTGCACCCCTGAAGTGGCTGGCTGCAACATCAGGCAAAACAATTTCATGTATTTATTGGTTTTCTAGAAAATATTATTATACTTGTGGAGTATATTTCATATTTGTGTGTGATGGTTGCTAGTCTCTTTACTTTGATATTTATACTTTTATTAAGCTAGAATTGCACCATTTTTCTCTCTATAATACTATTTACAGACTCTTTACATGTTCTTTATATATTAATGACATTGTCACACTTGGAAAAACATATACAAACATATATATGATTTTTATTTATTGACTTTAATATTCTGAAGTAACTCAGTACCATGACTTTCAACTTATTGGTTTAAAATATGAGAGAGCCCATCTCTATTTAAAAAAAAAAATCAGCAAGAGATTTACATGGGAAAATGTATCCCTTACCTAAAAAAGTCTTTAAAAGAATATTTATAAAACATCAGATCTAATATTGAAATAATCAGCTAAATAATATATGAATTATAAAAATTTTTTAAAACTTTAAGTGAATAGTAACAAAGTGAGGGGGATATGATTTCTTTTTCTTTTTTTTTTTTTTTTTGAGACAGGGCCTCAAGCTGTCACCCTGGATAAAGTGCTGTGGCATCACAGCTCACAGCAACCTCCAATTCCTGGGTTCAAGCAAGTCTCTTGCCTCCGCCTCCCAAGTAGCTGGAACTACAGGCGCCCACCACAACGCCCAGCCTTTTTTTTTTTTTTTTTTTTTTTTTGGTTGCAGCCATCATTGTTGTTTGGCGGGTCTGGGCTGGATTTGAACCTGCCAGCTCAGGTGTACGTGGCTGGGGCCTTAGCCCGTTGAGCTACAGGCACCAAGCCAGGATATGATTTCTTAAGGAGATTCAGTCAATATTTGTTTTTGCTGAGGTAAACATTGATTTGTGTGTCCTTTATTTAATACAAAGCTGGAAAATCAATTCTATATGCCTATAAGATATGAAATTGGGCCAGGCACAGTGGATCACACCTGTAATCCTAGCACTTTGGGAGGCCAAGGAAAGACTATTGCTTGAGCCCAAGAGTTTGAGTCAGTGTAGTGGAACCTTATCACTACAAAAAAATTTTTTTTAAATAGATTTAAAAAAAAAAAATCACCTCATCTCACTATTTAAGTCTTCCTGTAATACTCCAGTTACACTTATACTTAACCTTATCACAGTTTTCTTTAAGTGTGTTTTTTAATTCTTTTTTTTGTGTGACTCAGTTTGGATAACTATTAATCTATATAATTTTTGTTAAATCTGTTGGTCTAAAAAATTTAGATACTTTATTTTCAATTCTAGAATACCCTGTTTCATGCATTTTGAAGATTCCATCATTTCCTCTATTTTCTAAACATGTTAATCATATTATATTAAAATATTTGCTAAATACAAATAAAATCTTTATCTGAATCAGTATTAGATATATTATCAATGGATTTTCTTCTAGTTCTATGTTTCTATGGTCTCTTCAAAGGGAAAAATCTAGTAATATTTTATTGACTTCTAGATATGCCTTTATATAGCAAAATTTTGGATGCCCCAGATGAGATTCTGATGCTTTTCCCTTTTAATACAGTGTGAGCTGATCTCAGAACAGTCAGAGACTGAGCCAAGGCACACCTGGGTTCAGTTTTGGTATTGCTGTATTACCTCCTTTCTTTCCCATTTTCAATAGTGTGGCTCTCCTGAGTGTTCACACAGGAGCCTTTTTTTGTTGTTTGCTTATTTGCTTAGTTTTAGTTTTCCAAGCCAAGGCCTTTTCCCTTGTTTGGTCTTTATCATTGTTACCATTACAAGACTGAAAAAGTAATCTCTATAGTTCAGAGACTTTTATTATTAGCACTCTGACCCTTATACATCACTATTTGTCAAATATTTCCAGTGGAAACCACTTGTGCATGTTAAGTTTCTTGAGTTTCAGCAGAGTGCTATAGTCCTGCCTAACCAATGAATGTTCTGTTTTCTTTAATATTCAGGCACAGCCTAGGCATAACCTGTGTTCTTGACCTCTTACCAAGCACAAAATTCGCAAGTTCTCTGTAAAAAAGCAGCTCGAGGTAATTAGCTTTTGCCTTCAAGTTTCTCTCTGAGCAAAGTCTTAGTCTCTCTGGTGCTCACTGATTCTGCAGCTCCCTAATGCTTTAAAGCAAATTATTTGTTTTATTTAGCTTTTATTCTTGTTGTCTATAGGCCATTGATTATTGAAAATTATTCCATTATTACTAGAAGCAGAAATATATGTTTCTTTTATTTCCAGATTTGTTCATTTTTATGTACAAATTATCAGATGATAGAATGCCTGGTTTTGAGTCTTGACCTTATACATTACACTAATTACATTAATGAAGAAAAAATCATTTAACTTTATGCCATTTTAATTTCTAATTGAGTAAAAAAGAGAAAAGTACCTACCTACTAGGTGGGTTAAATTGGTTAATACATAAAAAGTGCTTGAAATAGTGGCTGGCACATTTTAAGTACTCAATATTAAGTATTATTTTGTCCTTATCTGTACATTTTCTATTTCAAAATAATAAAGTTGGCATATAGCTATTACTTTTTAGGGTAATAAAATTCTGAATTTAATTTTACAAGCTTTTATTAAACAGTTGCCATGTGCAAGGGATAGCATAATTGTTCTGAAAGATGGTGATCAAAGTGGAAACAAACATCTCAAGTAGTGTATCTATTAGCAATATATTTGTGTTAAAAAACAAACAAAAAAACATTAAGTTCCAAAAGAAAATCAAAAACAAAGATAAGTTTGGAATCAGAGCAGAGAAAGCTGCTCTCCCCACCTTCTCATCAGAGATTGGATTAACATATTGGCAGCTCAAAAAATAAATACAAATAACCCTACCTGCTTAAACCACTTAAAGTACTTTCTCTAATAAGTTCCACTTGTGTAGACCAGAAGTTGTAATTATTAAAAGGCTGCCACTAAGCATAAACTAGTTTCTTGAAATATCTTTGGAATTGGCTCATTGACTATGCTGAATGTGTTGCTAAAAACTGATAGAGAAGCTGCCAGAGAATTTGGCTGTATAGCAAATTGCATTTCAAGAAAAGTTCTGGAAACGTTTATTTAGTTTCAGCCATTTAAAAGAGTCTTTATTAATTATTTTTATCTAAATGCAGGTCTTAGTAAAGTACATGTGAATATTCAGCATTTTAAAAGCAATCATTTTCCAGTCATTCTTTGATTATATCTCCACAGAATTAATATCTGGAATGAATTTGGCTAGCGTTGGTTTAAATTGGGTTTAATATATTAGGCTAAAGTTGTGATTAATTTAATCATTTTCTAGTTTTGGTGAGTAACACACTTGAAAAATTCACTTGTTGCTTTTAAAAGTAGAAAAGAAAAGGAAAAGAAGGAACAGAAAAAATAGTATAATGAAATAAGATGAACTAGAAATGTGTATCTTGAAAGTATTTTTAAAATAATTTTATTAAAAAGTATTTATTTAGAACCTACTCTGTACCAGATATTAGAAAAGAAAGAATAACTAAAGACTGTTCATCTAGAATTTTTTCACTACTAGTTCCATTTTTCTCTAATGCCCATGCAAATCAAAATGTGTTAACATCTTTAGAGCTCTATGTGATATAGTATTAATATTATTATTATGTTCCAGAAAATGTAATACAAAGCTGATTTTTTATTAATAAAAAAATTTAAAAATTGACTTTGAATCTGTAAATACAAACTTACCTTCATAATGAAACCGTGAAATTTTCAGCGAGAAACTCATCTGTATTTTATAAATTTTTTAAAAATCTACTAATAAGCATCTTTTAGAAATTTAATGAAAATTATTCTAAGGTGTATTTCATAGTTTTAAGCAAGGATCTGTATATTCTACAATAGAATACACAAAAAGAATAAATCAGAAAACTGTTTAATACAATCCTTACAATATATTAAGATACAAAACTGGAAATTATCCAGGCACAATAGCTTTGGCATACAGTGCTATATGTAAATACAGGGTGAAGATTGGTAAGAGTGTGGACAGGTAACTGACTTCAGCATTCTAAAACACACCCTTCCCCCACAATCCTTGCTTTTAAGCATATTAAAAGATGAGAGAAAGAAAGTAGTAGGTTTTTGTAGATAGGATGTCTTTGAGGAAAGCCTCTTAACCCTTCTAATTTAATAGGGATAGTACCTACAGCTCAAAGAGCATTGGACTTCTGTCAAACTACCTGGTAGATTTAATATGAAATGTAAAAGCACTAAAAATGTACAGCACTAAAAATCTGCTCCAGAATTTTAAGAAAACTAGAACAAACTTTTTAATCTCATAGCATGCTTGAATCTATTGTTAAACTTTCATGGCACACTTCAATTATGTTGATGAAAAAGAAAGAGGGATTAAAATAAAACCAGTGTAATTACTGTGTTTTGAAATTCTTTCAGAAATAATTTAACAAATGATCTTTAAATTTTTTTAACTTCAAATTTATATGAGAGTACAAATTTTTAGTTTACATTGTTTTCTTTCTTTTTTTTGAGACAGAGCCTTAAGCTGTCACCCTGGATAGAGTGCCATGGCGTTACAGCTCACAGCAACCTCCAATTCCTGGGCTCAAGTGAGTCTCCTGCCTCCGCCTCCCAAGTAGCTGGGACTACAGGCACCCGCCATGACACCCAGCCATTTTTTAGTTGCAGCCGTCATTGTTGTTTGGCGGCTCGGGCTGGATTCAAACCCGCCAGCTCAGGTGTACGTGGCTGGTGCCTTAGCCCGTTGAGCCACAGGCGCTGAGCCTACATTGTTTTCAATTCTAAGGTACAGTTCAAGTTGTAGTTGAGCCCTTCACGCAGGGGGCATGTTGAACACCCTCACATTATGCCCATTAGATGAGAGCACGCCAATTGCCTCCCTCCTTCCTTCCCCCTTCTCTCCTCTCTGCCTTGTTAGACTATATATGTGCTTTATTATTCGTGTGGGCACGTAATTTTTTACAAATTGGTTTCATATTTGTATTGAGTACGTTGGAATTTTTTTCCCTTCTTGAGATACTTTACTAAGAAGCTGTTTCAACTCCTTTGAATTAAACACAGAAGATGTAAAATGTCCATCTTTTCTTATGTCTGAATAGTACACCATGGTATACATATGCCACAGTTTCTTAGTCCATTTTGACAAAGGGCTGATTAACTAGAATATATAGGAACCTCAAATTAATCAACAAGAAAAGAGCAAATGAGCCCATTATAAGTGGGCAAGAGACTTGAAAAGAAACTTGTCTGAAGACAACAGATGAATGACCAACAAACTCATTAAAAAATGTTCATCATCGGGCAGCGCCTGTGGCTTAATGGAGTAGGGCACCAGCCCCATATGATGGAGGTGGTGGGTTCAAACCCAGCCCTGGCCAAAAACTGCGAAAAAAAATAATGCTCATCATCTCCAGTCAACAGAGAAATGCAAATCAAAACCACTTTGAGATATTATCTACCTCCAGTGAGAGGAGCCCACATCACAAAGTCCCACTACACTGCCAGTGGGATTAAAAAGAAATATAATGTTTCTGGAAAGAAGTATGCAGAATTCTTAAAGAAATAAAAGTTGCCTTCCATTTGATCTTTAAAAATGTTCATGGCACAACAAAGATCCTCTCATGACACACCAATGTGACACAGCACACTGGTTAAAAATCACTGCTGTAGAGTGTTGCTTGGCTGTGATCAACTAGGCTGAACTCCCAGAATTTATAGCAAATAGATATGTATGACTACATACCAGTTTTATTCCCATGTAATTCTGTGAATGGTCAGGATTCCTCAAGGCTTCCGGGAGGGTGAAGTCCTCCACCAAAACAAAACTTATAGATATAAAGTCCTTTAGCCTGAGAAAGGAGCCAAATATGAGTACCAGAAAAAAACGAATCATGCCAGGGTTAAAAGAATTTAAGGAAAGCGATACCTGGCAGTAGCATTTGAAAGTCATTTCAATATGTTGCACAAATAAATCATCTTGAAATACTCATCACTTCCCCAGGGTATAAATCTAGCTAAAGATGTCACCTATTTAAATAAGGCCATTTCTATTCCTATAGAATAATTAGAAAAGAAATCATTCACATATGCCCTTTCTATGACAAGTTTCCAGCCAAAACCAGGTCTAAGGTACATAAGGATAGAATACTTGACATTAAAGAATCAGAGATTTGACTCATATTTCAAACTAAATATTTCATTAATAATTTAATAATTTCTGCTATAAAGAAAATAAAACCAAAAATAAGAGAATATTTAAGTATCAATGATAGTAAATTTAAGAGTCAGATGATTTTAAATTTCTCAGCTTTACTTTGAAGATTGGTAAGGGTGTTAAACTAGATTGTAGTCTTTGTAAACTCTTCCCCCAGGGCTTCATTTACTGGTGACACTGGCAGCTCAAGGTTGGTCCTGTAACAGCAATCCATTAACAATGATTTTCCTGTACCTTCTATCCCTCTCCCAGGGAGAAGGGACAAACAGTGACAGGAACTTAAGTTAATCAGTGCAGAACATTTTCCAACCCAAAGAGATCTACTATGGAAGGTGATCCATCAGTCCAATTCTGAGGGAATCTGTTCCATGGCAGTGGGTGAAAAATATTCTCTCTTCCTTTGTAATTGAATGAGAAGGAATTTATTAATTGGTTCTGCTATTTGATAGCCACTACTTTAAGATATGAGGGCAGAAGACTTCAGGGAAAAACACTATATGTAGAGCACTTATGAGAGAAAAAACACAGAAGGTTAAAGACACGGAACTAACTGAACTGACCTGAAGTCCGACCTTCTGTGGAATTAATTAAGCTTCTTGTTTGGTCTGCTTGAGTTGGATTGTCTTATACTTGCATCCCAAAACACAATTATGTGTGTGCATGTGTGTGTGTATACGTATACACGTGTATGTATTTATATGCTTACGGATTGTAAAATAATGATAAAATTACTTCACACAATTATGCATGATCATGACTTAATTCTAAACATGTTTAATATATAAAGAGAGCTTTGCAGATAAGTACTTCATAAGAAGGAAAAATAGCAGTGTGTCAGCCTCGACACTGAAATTGTTTTCCTGAATTTAAACGTGTTTGCTAACAGCTACTATCTGCACATTCATAGAGAAGCCTTTTATCAATCCTAAGCCACTATTTCTTTACTTGTAAAAAAGCAGTTAATTTTATTACCTATACTTTGCAATTATTGCAAGGACTGCATAAGATACATGTGCTTGGACATAGTGCTTGGCAATTATACATAAGCATTCACAAAGTATTGGATAAAATAACAATGGTGTGGTACAATTAAAAAGTTTTTTATGAAAAAGCTACTTTTACTGTTTTGTTGGTTACATAATTGTAATGACTGCGTTGGTTTCTCCTATTTGTACTTCTGTTCTAAGTGAGAAATTGTCCCAATAAAATCTAAGATATCATCTGGCCTTCCACGAACGCAGTCCACTTGAGGACACTTCATATATCAAGTAAATATTAAACTCAAACAAAGCTCTCTTCATACAAGTGACAAAGCAGAATGACAATTACAATAAATGATATAAAGTTTTGAAAAAGGAAAAGGAAATAGCAGCTGCAGTGTTTGCCTGAATATGTGGGGATTAAAGTCTCTTTCTGTCTCTCCATTCCCCATGACTACCGGAATAAATGCATTTTAAAGAAAACAGAAACAGTACTTTTTGTACCAAGGCCTTTCAAAACAGACATATTCTGAGAATTTTTATGAGAAAATATTGTGAAAGGAAGACTTTGATGCACAGAGATAATAAACAGAGAGCAAGTCACATCTTTATCTCACTAACACAGAACACTTATTCTTCTAAGAGCCAGATCTAAGTGGGAACTGCCTTAATCTTAGATTTTGTCACCACTGGGCCTATTCGATGAGCATATGTGTTTTATATGTGCATATGTCTGTTTGTACACACACACAAGGTGTCCCAAAAGTTACCCATAAAGTTGCCATACATAGGGAAAATGGAAAGTCGTAGCTAAATATACCTTTATCTACAAAATGTTCACCACAAAATTTTACAAAGTCATGACCAGCATGTAGAGAATATTATGTAAAATTTTGTAATTTTGTGAGATTGTGATACTGAGTTTACTTTTACTATCATAAAGTAAATGCTAAGTCCAAATTCTAAAATCCTGTACATCAGCATCACTATATGTTAAATGCAGTGGTCTTCCAAAAATATACCAAAATGCTTCGTGATTTTTGTTTTGGGCATTTTTTCATGTTGTTTTTATTTTTACCCTATTTTTTAAGATTCCTGTGTCTTCAGTCTTCAACCAATTCACTCCACCCCTCTAACTTGCCATAAGTTATTTTACTTTTACACTTCAAAACATTTAATTTTGAATTAATATTCTTCTATAATATGTTGACTCATGAGATGTTATAAGAACAAGAGGGGACAAGTAATTTAATATAACTGGCAAATGTCCAGATTCAATATGACTTATATTCATTTAATCACTTGCCAGCCTCCCCCTATATTTATTATTTATACTTAAAAAATGTAGATATCTTCCTTGAAATATTTTTATATTATAGTCAGGGTCATATCAAGTAATAATAGATTGGTTTTTAAGGAAATACTTTATTGGTTTGGATCAAAGACGAATGTAATCAATTTCATTTTTCTAAACAATTCTCTTTTTCCTGCTTTAAAATATTCAATATTCTTTTTAAATACATGAATCCAAGGAGAAAATAGACAACATAAAACTTAAATTTTATGTAGTTTCTTAGCCTAAGAATTATTTTACAGAAAGGGAAAATCAACTTTTCTCAACAGGAATTACTTATAGTACATTAGTGCAGCCCACATGGGAAGCTACAATGTAAATTTGAGCATTCTATCACCTGGCCAGAAGGGAAGGCTATTTTATCTTTAAGATTTAGCATATTAGCCAATCCATCTTCATATAATTTTTTAAGTAGTTATAATTTAAAACTATATCCTAAAAATACATGTATTTAGAATGTGTATTCAGTTTTGTTGGGATGAAATGTTCTATAGATGTCTGTTAAATCCAGATGTTGAATAGTTAAGTTTAAATCTAAAATTTCTTTCCTTAGCTTCTTTATGGAGGATCTATCCAGCACTGCAAAAGGGGTGTTAAAATCGTCAACTACTATGGAGCTTGAGGTAATCAGCTTGCTCATGTCTGTTAGAGTTTCTCTTATAAATTGAGGCACATTCTGGTTGGGTGCATAAATATTAATAATTGAAATCTCTTCATATTGAGTAGTATCTTAACAAATATGAAGTTTCCATCCTTATCCTCCCTTATTATGGTTGGTTTAAAGCCTATTGTATCTGCAAATAGGATTGCAACACCTGCTTTTTTCTGCTTTCCATTTGCCTGGAACATAGATGATCATCCCTTCACCTTGAGTCTATATTTATCTTTTAAGGTAAGATGAGATTCTTGCATGCAGCAGATATCTGACCTGAGCTTTTGTATCCAGTCAGCCAACCTGTGCCTCTTTAGAGAACAATTTAAACCATTCACATTAATTGAGAATATTGATACACCTTTCAAAAGTCCGGTGGACATTTTTAATCCTTTCGTGGCTGTGGAAGTTGGAATTTGATCAAAAGTTTCTGAGTGGGTTTACTTTTGTGGTGGAGGATTACTTTGGTCATTATGGAAGATAGTTCTGAGAATATCCTGGAGAGCTGGTTTAGTTATGGCAAATTTCTTCAACATGTGGATGTCATTAAAGTATTTAATTTCTCCATCGTAAATGAAACTCAGTTTAGCTGGATACAGGATCTTGGGTTGAAAGCTATTTTGTTTTAGGAGATTAAAAGTCAATGACCATCCTCTTCTAGCTTGAAAGGTTTGATCAGAGAGATCTGCAGTTATTCTAATATTCTTCCCCTTGTAGGTAATGGATTTCTTACGTCTGGCTGCTTTCAGAATTTTCTCCTTCATATTAACTTTAGTGAACTTAATTATGATGTGCCTGAGGGATGATTTATTCAGGTTGAGTCATTCTGGGGTTCTGAAACTGTCTGCTATCTGAATTTCAGAATCTCTTGGCATGTCTGGAAAGTTCTCTTTCATAATCTCATAAAGAAGAGACTCTGTGCCTTATGATGCCACTTCATCATTTTCAGGTATCCCTATAAGGCGAATATTGGTTTTCTTTGAGTTGTCCCAGAGCTGTCTGAGAGAATGATCCATTTTTGCTTTCCATTTCTCTTCCGCTTTGGAAGTTTGAGAGCATTTGAAAGCTTTGTCTTCCATGTCAGAAATCCTTTCTTCTGCTTGCTCCATTCTGTTACTGAGGGATTCTACTGTATTTCTCAGGTCTTTGAGGGCTGCAACTTCTTGTCTCAATGTGTCAAAATCTTTGGTCATT
>CAUYRH010053690.1:0-13444 GCA_963574655.1 Perodicticus potto | reverse complement strand
TAGTTTTCTTTTCTTGTTCGGTCTCTCCCTGGTTTAGGGATCAAGGTGATGTTTGCTTCATAGAATGTGTTGGGTAGTATTTCTTCTTTTTCTATATTTTGTAAGAGGTTTAGTAATATAGTTACTAGTTCTTCTTTAAAGGTTTGGTAGAATTCTGACGTGAAGCCATCTGGTCCTGGGCTTTTCTTTTTAGGGAGATTTTTTATAGTTGATGCTATTTCAGAACTTTATATAGGCCTGTTCAACGTTTCCACTACATTCTGACTGAGTCTTTGTAGGTGGCATGCTTCCAAGTATTGGTTGATTTCCTTCAGATTTTCATATTTCTGAGCGTAAAGTTTCTTGTAATATTTGTTAAGGATTTTTTGAATTTCTGAGGGGTCTGTTGTTATTTCGTCTTTACCATTTCTTTGATGAAATTAGAGATTTTACTCTTTTTTTCCTGATTAGGCTAGCCAAAGGTTTATCTATTTTATTGACCTTTTCAAAAAACCAACTTTTTGATTAATTGATCTGTTCTATAATTCTTTTGTTTTCAATTTCATTTAATTCTGCTCTAATTTTGGTTATTTCTTTTCTTCTGCTGGGTTTGGGGTTGGAATGTTCTCCCTTCTCCAGTTGCTTAAGATGTCCCATTAAGTTGTTAACTTCCTCTCTTTCCATTTTCTTGAGGAAGGCTTGCAGTGTTATAAATTTCCCTCTTATGCCTGCCTTTGCAGTATCCCAGAGGTTCTGATAATTCGTGTCTTCATTGTCATTTTGTTCCAAAAATTTGGTAATTTCCTTCTTAATCTTGTCTATGACCCAGCTATCCTTCAGTGTAAGGTTATTTAGCTGTTTAGCCATGTTTTTGTATGAGTATGCAGATTCCTTGTGTTACTGAGTTCAACTTTTATTCCATGATGTTCGGAGAAGATGCAAGGAATAATTTCTATTCTTTTAAATTTACTAAGGTTAGATTTGTGACCTAAGTGTGATCGATTTTGGAGTATGTTCCATGGGGTGATAAGAAGAATGTGTATTCAATTTTATTAGAATGAAATGTTCTGTAGATGTCTGTCAACTCCAGTTGTTGAATGGTTAAGTTTAAGTCTAAAATTTGTTTACTTAGCTTCTTTTTGGAGGATCTATCCAACACTGCTAGAGGAGTATTAAAATCTCCAACTACTATGAAGTTGGAGGAAATCAAGTTACTCATGTCTATTAGAGTTTCTCTTATAAATTGAGGCACATTCTGGTTGGATGCATAAATATTAATCATTGAAATATTATATTGAGTAGTACCTTTAACAAATATGAAATGTCTGTCTTTATCCATCTTTACTTTGGTTGGTTTAAAGCCTATTGTATCTGCAAATAAGATGGCAACACCTGCTTTTTCCTGTTTTCCATTTGCCTGGAATATAGATGACCATCCCTTCACCTTGAGTATAAATTTATCTTTCAAGGTAAGATGAGATTCTTGTATGCAGCAGATATCTGGCCTGAGTTTTTGTATCCATTCTGCCAATCTATGCCTCTTTAGAGTACAATTTAAACCATTCACATTAATTGAAAACAATGATAAATCTTTAGAAAGTCCAGTGGACATTTTTAATCCTTTTGTCACTGTGGAAGTTGAAATTTGATAAAAAGTTTCTGGGTGAGTTTACTTTTGTGGTGGAGGATGACGCTGGTCATTATGGAGGATAGTTCTGAGAATATCCTGGAGAGCTGGTTTAGTTATAGCAATTTTTTTTCAACATGTGGATGTCATTAAAGTATTTAATTTTTCTATCATAAATGAAACTCAGTTTAGCTGGGTACAGGAACCTGGGCTGAAAGTTCTTTTGTTTTAGGAGATTAAAAGTCGATGACCCTTCTCTTCTAGCTTGAAAGGTTTGATCCGAGAGATCTGCAGTTATTCTAATATTCTTCCCCTTGTAGGTAATGGATTTCTTATGTCTGGCTGGTTTCAGAATTTTCTCCTTCATATTAACTTTAGTGAAGTTAATTATGATGTGCCTGGGGGATGTCTTATTTGGGTTAAGTTGTGCTGGGGTTCTGAAACTGTCTGCTATCTGAATTTCAGAGTCTCTTGGCATGTCTGGAAAGTTCTCTTTCATAATCTCATAAAGAAGAGACTCTGCCTTGTGACACCACTTCATTGTTTTCAGGTATCCTTATAAGGCAAATATTGGCTTTCTTTGAGTTATCTCAGAGCTGTCTGAGAGAATGATCCTTTTTTGCCTTCCATTTCTCTTCTTCTTTGGACATTTGGGATTGTTCGAAAGCTTTGTCTTTCATGTCAGAAATCCTTTCTTCTGCTTGCTCCATTCTGTTACTGAGGGATTCTACTGTATTTCTCATATCTTTGAGGGCTGCAACTTCTTGTCTCAATGTGTAAAAATCTTTGGTCATTTTTTCTTTGAATTCATTGAATTCTTGAGACATCTTTTGGGTCATCTTTTGGATTACTGCTTGAAATTATAATTCAATCTTTTCCTCCATTCTGCTGATCTTATTTGCTCTCTAGACTCTGAATTCAATTTCTGACATCTCAGCCATTTGCTTATGCAAGGGATCTTGTGCTGTGTCTACCTTGTCATTCCTTGTGGGAGTTGATCTACTCTGATTATTTATATTGCCAGAGTTTTTCTGTTGATTCCGCCTTATGATTATTTTTCACTGTTGCCTATGACTGTCCTCAGAGTTGGGGAGGTTTCTCTCCCAGATTAGACCCCGGCAGGATCACTCTGTTTCTGCTGGATCTTTGTAGGGAGTGACCCTGTTTAGCTTCTCTGGGACTGCCCCACCCAGGGAGTTCTGGCTGTGGGAGCAGCTCCAGAGTGTGGCATGCTCAGATCCAACAGCAGGGCATGGGATGAGGCACCTAGTGGCCTTTGCAAAGGGAGCCCGTGCTTCCAGCAGTCTCTGGCTGGGAGGAGGGCTCCAGAGGGAGGGCCGTGGGCCTGGGGCATGGATCAGAGCCAGGCAGGGTCCTGGCGGGCTGCAAGCTGATGCCAGGTGGGGCACAGATCGGGACTGGCAAGGCGGACTTCCTGGCTGCTGCTAGCAGCAGGTCAAGGCTCAGTGGAGTGCCAATCAGGCCCTGCGGAAGTCCCCACTGAGTTCCTGGCCACTGTTGATAGTGGGCCAAGACCCAGCGGGGTGCCAATCAGGGCGCACGGGATTTCTGGCTGACTGGAGTTCCTGGCTGCTGTGGGCATCAGGCCTGGGGCAGGGATTGGAGCCCGGCAGGCCAAGGCCAGGTGGGGCACAGATTGGCACCAGAAGGGAGTCTAGGCGGACTTCCTGGCCTCTGCTGTAAGCAGGCTTCCAATCGGGGCCATGTGGGAGTCCCAACAGAGTTCCTGGCCTCTGCTGGCAGCGGGCCAAGGCCCAGCAGAGTGCCATGTTGTCATCCCGGTGGAGTGGAGTTCTTTGCCACTGTGGGTGGCAGGCCTGGGGCATAGATTGGAGCCAGGCAGGGGTCCCGGCAGGCAGCAGGCTGAGGCCAGGCTGGGCACAGATCGGCGCCGGGAGGGAGCCCCGTTGGACTTCCTGGCAACTGCTGGCAGTGGGTCAAGGCCCGGTGGGGTGCCAATCAGGGTCACGTGGGAGTCCTGGTGGAGTGGAGTTCCTGGCTGCTGTGGGCAACGGGCCTGAGGCACAGATCGGTGCCAGGTGGGGGTTCTGGTGGGCGGCAGGCCTACGCTGGGCGGGACACAGATAGGCGCTGGGCAGGCATCCCTGCGGACTTCCTGACTGCTGCTTGGGGGTGGGGGGCAGCCTGCGGGAGTCCCGGCTGAGTTCCTGGCCTGGGGGCTGGTGGGGCTTGGTGGGGACCCGGAGTCTCTTACCTGGCGGGTCACCTGGTCTGGCAGATAGGGAGGGTGGGTGCTGCTCCATTCTTCCTCTCTCAGTTTCAGCAGAGGTCAGGCTTCTGGTGCATTAGGTAAGGAGGGAATTGAGTCTTGGAAGTTCAGAATGGTGAAAAACTTTAGTTCAGTTTTTCTGCCTGAAGCTTGGTTTCTGGAAGTTGCAGCTTGCCTCAGGGTTGACCTGCAGTTATTACTTCTCTCTCTCTAGGCTGGGCTTCCAGTCTTCAACTCAATTGGGCAGTTTCTGGACATTATCTTTCCTTTTGGACAGAAGCCTCTGTCGGAAGCTGCTTCCAGTCGGCCATCTTGCCCCTCAACCCCTGTAGTCTCTTTGTATCCTCAGGTATTGTCAAATTCTGAAAAACTCACCAACCTGAGCCAGGATGGTTTTGAAATCAAGCCCTGGGTTTGAATCCTGGATTGTCTAGTTTTTAGCTTTATTCCTTGAGCGAATCACCTATTGTCTCCAAACCTTATCTTTCTCATTTATAAATAGGGCTAATCCCATCTTTTTCATAGTACTATTGGAAGAATTAAGTGAAGTGTTATAAATAATTTATCTAGAACAATAATGACTAGCACAGGTCTCAATTCATTTAGTCTTCGTATCAACATTTAAGGGTACTGTTGTTATTCTAATTTTATTTTATTTATTTATTTAGAGATAAGATCTCATCCTGTTGTCCAGGGTAAATACCTTTGCATCAGCCTTGTTCATAGCAGCCTCAGACTTCTATGTTCAAGTGATCATCCTGTCTCGGCCTCATGAGTAGCTGGGACTATTGGCACCCACCATGATGTATGGGCAATTTTCTATTTTTAGTAGAGACAGCGTCTTGCTCTTGTTCAAGCTGGTCTTGAACTCCTAAGCTCAAGTGATCCTCCTACCTCAGCCTCTCAGAGTGTTAGAATTATAGGCACAAACCACAGTGCTAGGCCATTATTCCATGGCAAAAATGAGGAGGCTGAGGTGAAGGGAGATGCATATTCTCCAACACATAGTGAACACTCAGTGGTTGTTTTGTTGTTTTTGTTTTTTATTATTATTACTGATGGTTTTCTGTAGTTATTCATGAAGAAACAGCCAAACATTAAATAAAAAAAATTGCTAACTTATTTTTTCATAGTCCAATTAGCTATCATTCATTTGAAAATTTCTGCTTTTCCTGAACCCCACTTACTATTATATCTCCTCCTCTTATAAACTGGAGTCTGGGCTGGATGAAGAGCATGTCACATAGGTAGATGACATCACACATAATGTCTGTGATGAGCCAGTAGCGTGTGTTGCCTGGTGTTTGATAGGGAAAGAAGCAGCGCAGTGGGATAAGCCAGCAGTTCCAGTTGTAGGCAATGGTGACAAGAAGAAGCCACAGAAGGTAGAGTCGATCTAGAAAAATAGGGACAGGAGTGATCCATAAGGCATGAAATGAACATGAGAATGATCTTGCTTAGTTTGGTAAAGTTGGGGCACTACCCTGTAAAGATGAGAAATTTGCTATGCAAGGCTCTATGAAACATCCAGCATGATTCTGCCTGTAGATAGGGGGCCTTGGGCTTAATGAGAGATTTTAAGTGACCTTGTTAACTCTACCAACAGTGAACAGTTTCCTTCTGGCCTCCTAGAGAAGCACCCATTCTGTGTCTGTCCTCATGGGTAACTGTGCTTTGGATCAAGAAACAAGACCCCAAGAAAAGTCAGAGGGCCATTGCTCAGGCTTCTCTGCAGCAGCAGGTAGTTAGTGAAAGGGCAGGAAGGGTAATGGCACTGAGTGAGGACAGAAAATCAGCCCATCAAGTCCATGTCCCTTCACGCATGGCCTTCTTCTGCCATGGGAGGCCACGGGAGGGGATTCGTTCAATTAGAATAATCTACAACATGATGCTGTGGAAGAAGACACATTCATAATGATTTGTTTCTGTGGTGTTAGTGTACATAGTGCCAAGCACTTGGGGGCCTTCTTTTCAGAGATAATTAGGGCAGGCCATGCCCCAGACTTTCTTTTAAATATAGGCATGAATATTTTAGTTCTTATCTTCACTGGAGAGGGGCAAATGGACCCTTTGCGGATTAGATAATTGCAATTCTAATTTCTAGGTAGATTCAGAATATGGGCTAGGAAAACCAGAAGCTATCTATGACTTTGGATCACAGGGGTTCTTGGTGATAGCCAGTCCTCCCACTGGAATAGTCTGCCCTTTGATGGTACCTGAGTATGAATCTATACTTTCTGGAAGTCTAATTTGCTTTAGGTACTCCGTCAGAGGCACCTTCTGAAATTGGCAGCACAGCATGCTGTGGTATTGTTCTTTTGGTAGCTTAGTATCACTTTCTTGTGTTGATGATACAGCTGTGGGAGGCTTTTCTTTACAGGAAAAAAAAAGATGAAATCATTGTAAGAGGTTAAATTAGCTTAATATTCAAAACCTTTAGACTTCTTAAAGTGGGAACATTTGAGAATCTTTCCCTTCGATACAGGCAGATGAGATAAAAAAAAATCTTCATGACATTTGAAAGTACTGACATTCATTTTACTTTATAGAGAAGGTGCCAAAAATGTGTACACATTTTTAAGAAAGGAAAACCACATTAAAATTGGTTTATTGGTAATAGTCAATATATGCCAATAACAAAAGATGAATACAAGTCACATTGAATACCCCTTGTAATTGCAGAAGTCAAATGTGACTTGAAGATTACACTTTTTTTTTTTTTTTTTGAGACAGAGTCTTAATATGTTGCCCTGGGTAGAGTGCTGTGGTGTCATCTTAGCTCATAGCAACCTCAAACTCTTGGACTCAAGTGTTCCTTCTGCCTCAGCCTCCACAGTAGCTGGGACTACCAGCACCCACCAGGATGCCCAGCAAATATTTCTGTTTTTTGTAGAGACAGAATCTCACTTTTTTAAGGCTGTTCTTGAACTTCTGAGCTCAAGGGACCCTCGCAGCTCGGCCTCCCAGAATGCTAGGATTGTAGGTGTGAGCCACCACACTCAGTGAGTACTACAAATTGAATACTTTTTTTTTCAAAAAACTAGATGTCAATGTGGTTGCACAACAATAAGAATGTGCTGAATGTCCTGGAACTGTACACTTTGAAATAATTCATATAGTAAATTTTATGTTATGATGTTATGTGTATTTTACCAAAATAAAAAAAATTAGAAAAAATATATTAAAAATGAAACATAAAAAACCTTGTTTTTTTTCTTTCTTAAAATGTGTATACATTTTTGTGGTACCCACTGTATATAAATGAAATATACATAAAACAAAACATCATGTCATATACTTAAATATACAACAAAAATAAAATAAAATCTTAATGTTTATGAAAATATACAAGTGATGAAAACAATGAAACTTGGGAATACAAGTGTTGAATAGGATATTTTAAATACAACCTCACTTCTCTCATATTTTGGAGCATGAATACAGTTAGGGCTTCGCATTTACCCACATCAGAAACATTACAAATACACATCATTCTACAGGGTTTACATTGGTGCTGCTTTATCCTCACACATAGTTCTTCAAGTTATAGGTAAATAAAGCTCAAAGTATTCTTTTCAACATATTTTTAACAAACATAATGACTGTGATTTATTTTAGCCTCTTTAAATAGAAAATGTTATATAGTATGTAGTTTATTTTGAAAACCTACTTTCCCTCATATAGAACGAGGAGGAAACCTTCAACTTCATTCCATGTAATTACCAATTTAGTATGCAGTTATCTGTTAGTAAACAACCCAACTTTTCTACACACATATAAATGTTTTACATAGATGTGATCATAGAATACATCATTTTTGTGCTTTATTGCACTTATTTTTTTCTCCTAAACATTTTTGTCATTGCTAGGAAGGTTGATAATTGTCCCTCCCCTTGTGATTGGTTTGAGGATGTCCTTTTCTCTTTTGGATACACAAGTAGTATTCTTATATTTTCATAATGCGCACTTTGAATATTATGAGTATTCTTACTATTTCCAATGAAACTTATTATTGCACATACTGTTGGTGGCTCATGTGTACTCCATGGGCCAGGAGGTCACCTGCACCCTGTGTCTCCATCTGAGGATGTTCCTGAGCAAGTTTACCTGAAGTGCTGAGGAGTTAACTGCAGGTGTCAGCACCAACCAACTTTCTCCCCTTCCATTAGGATAATTCTCAGGTGTGATCCACACCATTTTTCAGCTGGAGCAAGCCCAGCAATCACAGTGATGACGCTCTTCCTAATGCATCTTTATTGTCCTAACTTCCTTCTCCTCCACACCCACCTTTCTGGATCATTTTCAAAATAGACTATTTGTCCCTAACTCATTGTCTCAGGTTCTACTTTGGGGGGACCCTGAGCTGAAATGGTTGTAAAATATATGTCCTCCCATAACTTATTCCTTCTCAGTACCTTGAGGGAATGATGCTTACCAGCTTGTGGGCTGGCCTCAGATGAAGATAGATCTCCTTCTACCAACTTTCTCTTGTAGAGGACTGTTCTTTGACGCATTCTTTTCACCAGGTTGTGTAGCTGGGCATCAGCATACTTATTTATAACAGGGGCTCTGAGTGATTTGCTTTTAGGGCTAAAAAAGGAAAAAGATAGTAATAGATGGGCCCTGAAGGAGGCATATGAAGAAGAGGGACTAAGTCTTTTTACCTTCCTTCCATATTTAAAGTTATTAACTGTATCTTTTTACAATTCAATAGAGCAATTCAAAAATTAAGTTTAAGGGAAACAGTGATGGTGGAATACAGATTTGTCATTGAAAATTTGGAATCCACAAGAATGTGGTGATTCCTAACCACACTGGATGTTATTGACTATCATTACCCTGTGTCACTAGAAGTACAGCTATAGCTGGCAGGGCAGGCAGAAATCTAAGATGACCCAAGGTTTCCTGCCCCTTGGTGTATATCCTTGGCATACTCTTGGGGTCAGTGAATGTGGTGGATTTTACTCCCAGAATTAGTTCATGTTATATGGTAGAGTGGATTTCAAGATAGGGAGATTATATAAGGGCCTGAGCTAATCACAGGAGCTTTTTAAAAGCAGAGACTTTCTCCAGTGGCCGACAGAGCAGGAAGCCAGAGATCTGAAGTACAAAAGGGATTTTATCCTCCATTGCTGACAAAGGGGGCCACCTGACAATGCATGGAGCTTCTAGGAGGTGGAGATGATCCCTGCCTAACTGGCTAGAAGAACACAGGCATCTTAGTGCTACAATCACAAGGAACTTGAGTTTTGCCAATAATAGGAATGAGCTTAGAAGAAGATTTTTCTCCACAGCCTCCCATTGAGAACCTAGTTTGGCCAGGTCAATGCCTTAATTTCAGACTTGTGACACGTTAAGCAAAGACCCCACCAAAACTGCAAAAAAAAAAAAAAAAAAAAAAAAACAAAGAAAGAAAGAAAGAATTCTTCTTCATAATTTCATGATGAAAGATTTGAAATGGCCAAGTCCACCTGGACGGCTGACTGACAGACCTGACAACTAATAGACAGGTGTCATGTTAAGCCAACAAGTTTGTGGCATCTGTAATGCAGAAATCGGAAAATAATAGAGCTGGCATGTTTTAATTAACTTCCTTTATAAGGAAATGTACAGACCAGTACAGGGTATCGGGTATAACTTAGTGTAGTCAGAGCCCCCAGTCTCCACCTTCCTCCTGATTTTGGATCAACACAGCCCCCTCTATTCATTCTTATTTCTGCAGGTCCCTATCTGCCCTTTCCTTCTCAGTTCCAAAATGGAGTCCTTGAGTCCAGAATGATTTGTTTGAGTGTGTCAATGTTCAATTCAAGGTGTTTGCAGGACCTTGTGGGTTAGGAGCTTGCTTGTGATACCTAGGAGGCATTAGGAAATACAGTTCTGGCAATGAAAGCTTGGTGGTCTCAGCACATGTGGGATGTTTGAAGAGGTATGTCGTCATCATCGTCATAGACTGTAAAGGTCTCAAGTTTGGGAGATGTGTCTTTTCTTTATATTCCACAAGACCTAGCACAAGGTAGGCTTTTAATAAATGTTTATTGAACAAACAAACCTGCTACTTCTAACCTTTTGTTTGACCTTATTTGATGTGTGTCAGTGCTTCAAACAAATCTATAAAAAGCAAAGTTGAGGGTTGATGGATCATTAACTGTAAAGTCAGATATCCAAACTGTCGAATGTCTAATTCAAACCCCAAGACTGAAGGAGGATAATTTTTTCTTTTCCTGAGTTGTATACAAGCCCTAATTGACCACATAATGCCACTTAATCACACCAGTTTATATTGTGAGAACTTATCTCATGGTTAAAATGCCGAAAATCATATCAGAAAGAATGCCAGAATTTGAAATATATATCTGTATTTTAAACATTACACATTTGTATTTTTGTATTAGTGGGAGCATTAATATGAGGTTTAATAATTAAGTTTGTGAACTCATACTAGAAAAAGTGCTACATGCCTCATTGCTGAAAATCACTGCGGTCACCTTTGAGGTACTCCCCTTCAGAAGCTGTACACCAATACCAGCACCTAGTTCAGCCTTAAAAGCAATTTTGGAGTTCTTTTTCTGGAATGACCATCAGAGCTGTTATTATATGGCACACAAAAACACCTGACAGTAATAATAAACACCTCTCAGCAAGAGATCTCTGTATGTGAACATGAACACAGCTGTGAGACACTGATATAGCAATGTTATGAAATCTTACCAAGTTGTTACCAATGTAAGTGTATAGTGGCAAATTCACTAACTTAATTGTCAGAACATGTATGACAACAGCTCTGATGATCATTCCAGGAAAAGAGTTCTATAATTGCTTTGAAGGGGGGACTAGGTGCTGCTGTTGGCACATAACTTCTCAGGGGGAGTACTTCAAAGTGCAAGTAGTGATATTCAGCAATGAAGTATGTAGCACTTTTTCTAGGATAACTTTGTGAACTTAATTGTCAGATCTTATATTTCCGTCTATTTTATCTTTTTGTTTTCCCAGCTTCTTTGCTAGGATCCTTGCCTTTCTTCTCCTCTGCCTATATATACACAGAATCTATGAATGTATTCTTCTTTAGGTAATTTTGTGAAAGAACAGAAAAAGGCAAGTATAGATTAAAAAACATGTATGATGAGATAAACACCAAAGGGGGTACAAAAGGGCACCGGTGGTTATGCTTCATTTGATCTATATTTGATGTCTCATTCACATTGCTAATAGTTATGTTTTTAAAGAATTCTTCTTCAGCGTGGTGCCTGTGGCTCAAAGATGAGGGTGCCGGCTGCCCCCATATACTGAGGGTGGGTGGATTCAAGCCCAGCCCCCACCAAAACTGCAAAAAAAAAGAAGGCTAGAGAGAAAGAAAGAATTCTTCTTCATAATTTCATGATGAAAGATTTGACAAACGCTAAGGATATTTTATAAATTTTGATAAACATAGAAGGAAAGTCTTACTGGGTAGCCATCCTTTATTGAGAAGAATGAGACTTTAAACCTCTTTTATGTACCTACATGGAAGAATAAAGGATTAGTTATTGTTAGAAAAAAATTTTGTAATATTTTTGTAAAGGTACAGAGAAAATTGTTTCTTTTTAAGTTGATGAAAAAGAAAAGAATTATAGAAATGTTCTTCTTTTCTTTAAATTCAATCAGAGGAATAGGCAAAATAAAAAATCATATAATTGACAAGTATGGCCATAGAAGTTTTTGCCCTCCAGGAAAATGCATCATCTTAAGATTGGGATGAGTGAGAATTTGGTCTTTCCCCTCCATTCAGTGGGGGAAAAATGTCCACAGTGAAATGTGAGATAGGAAAAAGTATTTTTAATCTGCAGTTGTACCCTGGAATTTAAGGAAATAAAATATATATGATGTAAATCTTCAAATTTGTTCTTTTAAAACTATTTGTGTTTTTTAGGATTCTCAGAAAGTATTTGTGTATAATCCAGGATAATAAATTCCTTATTTTAAGATTCTTGCTTTCATATAACATGAAGTAATGACTAATTTTGATGATCATGGTAAAACAGGTAGGTGATGGTCAAGAATGAGTTCAGAGAGGTGATATCTGAGTTCAATCATGAACGAGGAATGACACATTGATAATATAAGCGAAGATGTTTAGGAAAAGGAAACAGACTTAGGAAGGGTACATTCATGCTGCCTTATGGAGTACAATAAATATATTGTAACATGGTTTGAATGTCAACTGATATTGAAGGGGAATGATAGCAGAATTCCAAGCAGAAAAGGGACATGATCAGCTATTCTTTTGAAAAATCATTAAAAAAGAAATAAGATAAATTAGTTGTGGTTAGAAGGAAGTATAACTTTAGAGAGTTAAGTTAAAATACAGTATAAGTTAAAATACAAATTTGGCCACTGGAATATGTTAAATAGTATTTGCCAAAATTCATGCCTGCCTGGAAGCTCAGAATGTGATCTTATTTGGAAATACAATATGTTACAGATATAATTACTTATTTTAAGATGAAGTCCTCCTGGAGTGTAGTGGGGTCTTAATCCAATAACTAGAGTCGTGATGAGAAGACCAGGTGAAGATGACACCAGATGACAATAGAGGCAGAGATTGGAGCAACATGTTTACAAGCCAGGAAACACCAAGGATCACTGACAACCACTGGAAGCTAAGAGAGGGGCGTGGAGCAGATTCCCCCTCTGCTCCTTCAGGAGGACCAGCCTGGACTTCAGGTTTCTAGCATCTAGAACTATGAGAGAATAATACCCGTTTTTTTTTTTTTTTTTAATTAAATCATAGCTGTGTACCTTAATGCAATTACGGGGTACAATGTGCTGGCTTCATATACAATCTGAAACATTTTCATCAAACTGTTTAACATAGCTTTCATGGCACTTTCCTAGTTATTGTATGAAGACATTTGTATTCCGCATTTACTAAGTTTCATCTGTACCCTTCTAAGATGCACCGTAGGTGTGGCCCCACCAATTACCCTCCCTCTACCCATCCCCCCTCCCCTCCCCTCCCGTGACCCTTTCCCCGTATTCTTGTGCTATAATTGGGTTATAACTTTCCTATGAAAGCAATAAATTAGCTTCATTGTAGGGCTGAGTACTTTGGATACTTCTTCTTCCATTCTTGAGCTGGGTTCTTCTCTTGGTTCTCTATTCTGTTCCAAACATCTACCTCTCTGTTTTTGTGCCAGTACCATGCTGTTTTGATCACTATTGATTTATAGTACATTCTCAGGTCTGATAGCCTGATTCCTCCTACTTTCTTTTTATTTCTGAGTAATGTCTTGGCTATTTGAGGCTTTTCTTGATTCCATATAAATTGAAGTATTATTTTTTTGAGATCTTTAAAATATGACAATGCAGCTTTAATAGAAATTGCATTAAAATTGTATATTGCTTTGGGCAGTATGGACATTTTGACAATGTTGATTCTTCCCAGCCATGAGCATGGTATGTTTTTCCATTTGTTGACATGTTCAGCTATTTCTTTTCTTAGAGTTTCATAGTTCTCTTTATAGAGATCTTTCACACCCCTTGTTAGGTAGACTCCCAAATATTTCATATTCTTTGGCACTACTGTGAAAGGAATAGAGTCCTTGACTGTT
>CAUYRH010053686.1:0-25386 GCA_963574655.1 Perodicticus potto | reverse complement strand
TTAAAATCTATTATTATAAATTAAAATTTTCTGCACATATTGTATGAATACAGAATAATCACGTTTTATCGCTCATAAACATCTTAACTATTTTAAGTTACTTTTAGTCATTTATGGCCCTAGATCATTTTTTTAGGTGCTTACAACTACTACCTGAAAAAGATTCAATGTTAAATCGTGATTTTTTTCAACTCAATAAATATGTGATTTCTATTATGAGCTCAATGGTGCATGAGGGCCTCATTAGGGTATTGCAATAAAATATGAGGAATGGAGGAAAGAGAGCTCACATGACAGAAATAAATAGGGTACAATGTAGACAATGCCAATTGCTGTAGGAGAAGGATAAACAATATATGTTGAAGGTCAAAAAGAAAGATATCGCACGCAACTTGAGAGGTAGAGGACTTCCATGCTGAGAGGCCATTGGAGGTGAACTTTGACGGACCCACTGTGTGGTTTGGACAACATGAGCCCATCCCTTAGTTTGTCTGCTCAGCAGCCAGTTCCTTATCTTCTGCCATCAGCACCTTGATTTTCCTGTGGAGATAATCCCTCTCCCATCCTTAGGCTATCTGGTCTGGGTAAGGTCAACCCATTATTGTTTCTGGGATTTGGATGTGACCTAAATGTAGCCAATTGGGGAAAAATTATTCTAATGCAGTGGAAAGGCATTTTCTTTCTTTGAGGGTTTCTAAATTAGGAAGTATGGAAGTTTATTGTGTGGAGAGATCTTGAAATTAAATTGAAGCCAACACAAAGAAAGGTAGCATTGAGAGCTGAAGAGCAAAAGAGGGTGATGAGGGTGGGAGGATAGAAAGAAAGAAAGAGATGGTGAAAGAGAGAATGAGGATGAGCCTTTCGTCTTGATAACTTATTTATTACCCCCATCCAGCTGTTTCTCAAATTCATGTCTAGACATTTCAGCTACATAAGGCAGTAGAACATCCTATGCTCAAACTTTCTTGAATTAGCTTGTAGTTACTAGTTGATAAAAATGCTTTGAAAGGCAGGAATGAGGCATGGGGAGTTCTGTCAGGAGTGAACAACACAGGCAAAGACGTAAAGGTGGTAAAGGGGGGCTGTGGTTCGGAGGACAATTGTTTAAACGGAACGGATCACCTGGTGTGTCTGTACTGGTGTGTGTGTGTATGTGTGTACGTATACACACTCACATATATGTGAAAAGAAGAAAAGGAAGGTGCAAATTACAGGAGATTTTATATAATGGGCCAAGGACTATGTGCTTAGTTGCCCAAGCCAGGAATATCCCACAGAAATATGTGACCACGGAAGTGTAATCATAAATTTCTGTTAATCAATTTTTAAAAGTGAAAGTCATTTTAACAATGTACTTTAACCCAACACATTCGTAGCATGACCATTTCAATATTAATCTGTATTAAAATTACTATGATGTGTTTGCCTTCTGTTTTTGTGCTGTCTTCAAAATCCCTGTGGACCTTCCACTTCGCAGCCCGTCTCACTTTGCTGCACCTGCACGGTTGGTGATTACGGAAGAGCGAATGTCTTAGGAGCTGGATGCCACAGTTTTGAGAAGGGCTTTTGCGTTACAAGGGTTGTGTTTTAAGAAGTAGAATCTGTCCACGATCTTCAAGATTATTTAGGGGAGGAAAGACTGAAGCGGGAGGCCATTTATCCAATTACATAAATGTTCCAAGGAGTAATCAGAGGAAGCTTGTTAGAGTGGTAGAAATTAGTATTAAATGGAGATTTATTAAAGACTTTTTGTAACCCAATAACCAATAAAATGACTGTATACTCCTGAATCTACATAGTAAAGAAAGTATATACTTTGTTTTTACTTTTTAAAGTTTCATTCTGAAAGTGGTTAAAATGAAGTTTATATCAAAGCATTTCTATCACAAAATAAAAAAGGTTACATGTTAAAAAAAAGACTTTTTGGAAGTCAAAATACATAGAATTTGATGAAAATGTGATATAAAGGTAATAGAATTGAGAAATAAAAGAGATACTAGTGATTTATCTTTCCCATCAGGAAAATTAAGATGCTGGCAACAACACTTTGGAAGTGTAAATGATGACTGCCACTTGGCAAATGGTGCTTTTGAAAAGTTGCAGGAACTCTAAGTAATAAAGTTCATTAGGAAATTGAAACTAAGGGTCTGTGCCTCAAAACACAGGGTAGGTAAGAAGCATAGATATGAAAAAAATACACATATAACAGCGGAGGTGAAGTCCTAACACATGTCCCTGGAGCTTGCTCGTGGTGTTCACCCTGGGTTAGGTCGACAGGCGTTCCCGGGAAGAAACGAAGCAGACTGTGAAGCTTATGCAGTGAGAGGGTGAGTGGTGAGGAAGCAGAAGTGAATGTGGTGGTAAAATGTTTGTTTGATAACTTGAAAGAGAACCTTCATTGAGGAAAAGACGCTTCAATTGGAAAAAATCTGAGCATATTTTTAGGCAGAAGATAAAACAAATAAAAAAAGAAACAAACAAACAAAAAACCCCAAAACCTGCAGAGGAAGAACTCAAGGTAAAGGTCAGAGTGCCGCGGAGCCAGCTTGCCCAGAGGGGAGGGGTCCAGAGCGTGGCCTAGTAGGTCTCCTGTGGCCTTGTCTGTCCTGGACACCTGAAGATGTTTTTATGTTGATGTCTGATTTGCTTCTCATTCCAACTCTGTGAGGGCAGAGTAAATGCTCATATATTTACAGAGGCGGTGGTGGTGCTGTTAAGATAAGGATTTTCAAAGACAGACTTTCTGGGCTTAGACCCTAGCACCACATCTGATTTGCTGTAAAGCCCCAAGTAACACATTTCACACGCCTAGTGGTTGATACACAGTAAATATTGTACAGCAGTGGTTCTCAGCTGGGAACAGTTTTGCCCCCCACCCCCAACCTGCTCAGGGACATTTGGCGATGTGTTTGTTTGTCATGACAGACACATGCCATTGGCAGCTAGTGAGCAGGGAGGTTGCTACATATTCTGCAATGCCCGGGACAGCTTCCTGCCACAAAGAATTAAATGGCACAGATGCAACAGCGCCAAGGTTGAGAAACCCCATTCTCTACATGAGCTCTCAGTACCATTTCCACACAGAGACTAAGGAGCAGTGGGGCTAAGTAACAGAGCCAAGGCGACACATCCAGAAAATGATAGAACCAGGCTTGGAGCCTCTTCCTTACATTCCAGCTTTGAACTCAGTTCCAGTGTACTTCTCATTACATCAAAATTGCCACCCAGGCCTTGGTTTCTAATGCTATTCTCTAACGAAAGGAACCAGGGCTCCTTGCAGAAGTAGCTGAGTCCAGGGTTAGGACAGGAAATATACAAGATAAGCCTAGGGCACCTTGAAGTGAAATGTTAGAAAAGTACCAAAACGAACACAGACACCAATGATGGCAATATGTCAAAAGTCCCCAGGAGACAACTGAGTAAGCCCCAAGTGGCCCAAACCAGAACGATTTTAGCAAGGAAGTGATGCCGTGTTGGGTCATAGTCCAAAGTATAATATAAATACTCATGAGCCCCTAGCAGTGTAAATAGACGATTGCCTATATAAATTCAAGAGTGACAACCAACAGTCTCCCAGGCAGAAGAATTTCAAATAATTTATGTAGATACTCTCTCTTCAAGGAAGAGGAGACCATCTCCTACTTCCGAAGTGTGGGCTGGGTCTAGTGCCTTTTGTCCAGACAGTACAACGTGAAAAAGGGGAAGAAAAGATAACTTCACAGGTGAAAAACCTGAAGACTGCCTCAGCGATCAAGGTGAATATCTGTAAGAAGTCACACTGACAGCACGCACCCACTCTCCCCATGAGGTGGCGACACTGAAGCTTCATCCTCAAAGTTTATAACTGCCATTAAATCATTAGAAAAATATGGGGCAAATCCCACTCGAGGGACATTCTGTAAAATGACAAATCTCCTTAAAACCAGCAAGGTTGTGAAAAACAAGGGAAGCAGGAGAAACTGTTAGAGCCAAGAGGAGCCTGAGCAGACATGCCGACTAAATGTGATGTGGCGTCTTCAAGTGAAATCCTGGGGCAGAGAAAGCACAAAAACAAACAAAAAAAAAAAGGAAAAAGAAATCTGGGTAAAGCATGGACTTAGTTAATAATAATATATCAGTATTGGCTCGTTACTTATGATAAATATGTCACACTAATGTGAGATGTTAATAATGGAATTGGATGTGGGGCTTATGAGAATTCTCTATACTATCTTTGTGACCTTTGGTAAATTACATACTATTCTAATATAAAAAGCTAAAAAAGTTCCCAGTACATTTGAATAATTGCCTTTGAAATGGAGGATGGACCTCTTTTCCTCCTTTTCCACAGTCAAAGAGCAAGGTCAGGTTGGGCTTTGAGGAAAGATGGCAGCATTGGGGGGAGAGATTGGTTTATTATTCTAAATAAATGACATACATATAGAATAAAATGTTCTGATACATTTAAGGGACAGAGGACATTACATCATTGAAGATGATATAAATGATTTTAAGTGGTAAATTCAACAGAAATTTTATAGTGAATGTCATTAAGTACATTGTATATATTGTTTTAAATCATCAGTGTGGAGAAGAATGAAACAAAGTATATTTAACGTATCTAAGTGTATGTGAAACAGAAATCTATTTAAATGACTACTTCAAGTAGCATAGTATTCATGTTGCTCAGATCTAAAGGAAGCTTCAACTCCTCTGCCACCGTAGGATTCAACTGACATTACAAAACCAGTGGCTCTGAATTATCACTACTTAGAGCAGTGGTTCTCAACCTTCCTAATGCCACGGCCCTTTAATATAGATCCTGTGGGTCGAGACCCACAGGTTGAGAACTGCTGACTTAGAGCAACAGAGAGGCATCTGGGGGTGCAGGCTCTTTAGCAGATGATACCCTGTCTATCTAATATCTGGACTTGTTTTTCTGTCTTACTAAAAGAGTCAATTTGGTTAAGGGAGGCAACCAGCCTATTTAAAATAATTCAATATTCTAGACATCTTTGAAACTAGTGGTGGTCATACAACACAGCAACAGCCAATGAGGCTTACAGAGAATTTGCTGTATTTGGGAAAGGTTTTGTTTTCTTGCTTGTGGGTACCAACTGTCACTGCTTTCCCCCTCTTCCTCCTCATAATGAAGGTTCTATACCTAAAGTGTAGCAATAATTCTGTAACCATAAGGCTGTAATCCTGAGGATGAGACCCAGAGAGATGGTCAGACAGGTCCTTGCTAGCGTTTTTAGCACTAGCCTGAATGGTTTTCTTCTTGTTATTGAGACAAACAGGGTGATTCCTGGTGAGGTTCTATTCCACACGGTCAGAAGTCTTCCTTACTGAGGCAGTTTCCCAAACTGAGCAGCTTCAGGGAAGACTCCCCCCATCAAGAATGCAGCAGTAGAGAGTTAGTGAATCTGATCAGTTAATAATCTGACAATCAATGATCTGGTAATCTAGCTTTCATGTAGCCACTTTCCCTTCTTAAATTAGAAGAAACTGATTTATTAGGAGATGGTAGATAATGTCACTTCTGCCTGTGTTTCCTTCTTAGCCTTGGGCTTTATACCTAGAGAATGTGGTAAAGAATTCATGGCAAATACAGTTTTAATATTATTATCTGTTAAATTTTGATTTAAGATAATATATTTTCAAATGTACAAATGTTCATTATGTATTGACTTACATAATGGCTTCTGTTCCTTTACCAAAGAGTTAATGTAAATAAAACAAATAGATAAACAAAAACCAAGCAAGACCAAATCAGACCAGGTGCACTTACAATGGAGGGCTCTTTCTCAGAAGTGTCAGGACAGAGTGCATTGAGGTGATCTACGAATTTGTGTGTGAACAATTACTGTCCACGCATGGTTAGTGTCTCAGTTTAAATGAGAACTGTTTGTATCTTGGTGCATTCACACAAATACTTTCTTTTTTACATTTTATGGCAGTTTGCAGGTAAAGGTGCTTGAGATGCTTGTGAGGAATTAGATACTAGAAGCTTAGGAGGGAAAACTTTCCTTGGAAGAAAGAAGATAATATGAAAGAGGATCTAAAAAGATATATTTCTGATGATTTATCTTAAGAAGCTTATAATCATATTTTTTAATTTGCATATATTTTACCAAAAGCATTCAACTCATTTATTCATCTTTTATTTTACCCTTAAGAAAACATATATGTCTTATAGTCATACTATTAACAGTTTCTACCTACAAATGAAATTATTCCCTTTGTTATAAAAGGTGAACTTCGGGTATGGTCTATTCTTTGGATTCAAAATATAATTCTTTTATGCACAGTGAAGTAGAATATATTGTTATTGATCAACAGAGAGAAACATGACTTCTCTGAGCAAAAAGGCTGAAGAGATCTCTGAGGTGCTGGCACAAAATTCTCTTTGCTGCTGTTTTGGAAGTTGCCAGGAGCTGGGAAAATGTAGAGGGAACATCTGCTCCTATGTGACTCTCCTTCCCCTCGAGGACCAAAGTAAGTCGAGCATTTCCCCAGATGTCAGTGCACGACTGACCCAGCTGTTAAGCTTTGTTTTCAGAGACATCAGTAGGGTGAGCAGAAAATCATTTTATTGCCAAAATGAAATAAAGACTCTCCATCAATAAAGATTGTTAATTAAGCATGTATGACTAATGATGCTATGATGCTTTTTATATCAATGGGATATAAAAATAAGGAGTAACTTTTACCACTTCTGGTAATTCAGACGTAGGGATTTTCTCACATGAGAAACTTTGAGCAATTCCTATTTCTTGAATAATCGGGATTGAAATAAAGCAATGGTTGATCAAACACATGTTCTTCTTTAGATAAAGTACCGGGAACAGGTGCAAAGGGTCTGCAGAATCCCACTGAGCCACCAGCCCTCGCCTCGTGCCTTCCATCCAAAGCCCTGTGACATGGATTCTGTTAACAATTCTGAGAAACATAACTGGTTCCAGAAGGTCTCGGCAAGTGGAGATGGCCAAGGTAGCACCTTCTCCCTGCCTACCTGGCACACTAGATAAGGAGCGGGGCTCTTCTTTGGTTAGTTAGCAGAATTGCAACTATGCCAGGCAAAGAATGGTGGCCTTCTTCCAGCTAATTCCTGGCCACTCCTTGCTGTCTTTGGCTTCAGATACTTCCTATTTCTCCCCAGGCCACTGTACCTCTGAACTAGTAAAGTATGATAACAGTAAATCTCAGCTTTGCATATTTATGTGTGTTTGTGCTTGAAAGGTTTGGGCAGAGACCCATAGTCTTTAGCAGTTCCATATCACCTTCAGTTGTTCTTGGTGACAACAAGAAAATTAATTTCCTTTGTCCATGGTGTGCCTGAGGAGACAGAAGATTTATCAGGCACACTAGTTATTTTAAAATAACTAGTAAAACACACTAGTAAAACAGAAGGGGGCTTCCCCGAAGCATTGGAGCTTACTATAAGAATCAGGAATATGTTTTGAACCTCTTTATTTGTGTTCAAAGAAGCATTACATCTATGTGACTAACATGGTCAGTGATGAGGAGAAACCTATCCAAGAAGTTTTAAAAAGTATCACCAAATTAGAAGCAATAAAAGAGGCAGTGAAGAAAGGCTTGTCTCTTATAGTAAGTAGAATTTTAGGTTTGGATGGTCAAAAGTCTCCTCAAGAACATAAATAAAGAGAGATAGAGATAAAAATGAAAGAAAAGAGATCTAGATAGGAGTAAAAAATTCCATAAATATGATAGAGATTTCAGAACAGAGCAAGTGAAAAGTACTAATAAAAAGAGAATTAAGGAAAATTATAATGAGCTGAAGAAAGCCCGAGTCTGGAAACTAAAATGGGCTCACCAAACTCAAGGCAAAATAAATAAAAAAGGGAAATTACTAGCATAAGTTTAAAGAAAATAAACTTATACTTAAGCAATTCTTGAATTAAAGAAATAATTACCAGAGGCTACACAGAAAAAAAGAACAATGAAATTTAGTGCATCAAAACTTACAATAAATGACTGCCCCCAAAAAGGCACCATTTCAGAAAATGGGAGTCCACACGTCCTTATTATTAAACAAAAAGGAGTAAAACTAAATGATGTTTAAAAACCTCAAAAAATTAGAAAATGAGCAGTCAAATTTAAGGAGAGTAGGAAAAAACTAATTATACAAGAGGTAAATAAGCAACTGCCAAGTTGAAAATCTATAGACAATTATAAAAGCTAAGAACTAGTCCTTTTAAAAAGACAAAAAATATATAAAATGCTGGTAAATTAACCAAAAATAAAGAACTAAAACATTAATATAATGCTAGATCTATAAAAATTTAAAAATAAGAGACTCTTACATAACTATTTTAATAATGATAAAGATTTGAATTATATATCCTATTTTACAGAAAACATAAGTTAGTAAAATAGACTCTAAAATAATTTGTGTCTATATCACTAACTTATTTATCTTAATAACTTGGAGAAGTAATAAAAAATCATATATTTTTTAAGGCTCCTGTCCAGATAGTTTTACAGGTGAATTCTTCTAAACCTCTGAGAAAGAGTGAATGTGAAGACCCTAAGAAGAAAAAATTCAGCTAATATAAGCCTAATAGCAACATTTGACAAAAGATAAAATCTATAGTTCTATCTCAGTTGTGACAGTGTAAACATTCTAAATGAGATACTAGAAAATGTAATATGATATGATTTTAATATAATAACATACCATGACTGAGAAGAAATTATACCACAAAATAAGAATGGTCTAAGGTTAGAAAACTTATCAAGTAGTGCATAGCATCCATGGACAAAGGAAGAAAATCTATATAATTATTGATTGGTCTTTGAGGGTAGGGAGTACGTGACAAGTTACTGTCATTGTCCTGCTTGCTACTCCTCCTGGTTCTGAACCAATTAAAATGTAGACGAAGGAGTCAAGCAGATGGCAATCACAAAAATAGCTGTATGACTGTTTGAACTGTAACTGGTTCAAAAATAAAATGAAAAATTTTGTGTTTTATGGTTATTCATTCAATAAGATCATCTACTCTGTAGTCCTTCAACTTCCTTTTCTTTGATCAATAACTTCAGTTTCTTGAATCTTAATACCTATTTTGGGTAAACTGCTAATAAACAGCAAGTTGTGGGCTGGTCTCCGTCCTCTGTACAGGCTCATTGTAGAGCCTGTTCAGAACCAGCTCCTCTAAGGAGCATCTGCATGTGTTCCTGGGAGCACCAGACATTCTGGAACAGATTGTAGGACATGGACTATGATTTATTTTGTAAAAATCAATAATTAACTTAAAATGGTTTTCTTTAACATGCTTACTGTGTAAGAAAGAACATGACTTGGTGAGTTTTTAGCAAAAACAAAATTTCCTAATCAATGCCATAGAGATGCTTTCTGGACCTGTTTTCTACCCAGTTCTAAATTATATGCTGATTGTGTACAATGGATGTTTAGTAAGGAATAGGGGAGAAAATTAGATGTTATTCTAAATAGCTCATGCTTGATTTAGTGTCATGCTGTTCCTGTTTTCTATAATTAACTGTCCTATGTCCTTATAGCTCAAAGTGTCTTCTGGAGACCATCAATGTCAGCATCACCTGGGACCTTCCTAGAAATGCCCTACCCCAGGTTCACTGAATTAGAATCTGTGTGTGTTAGGATGAAAAAATAGCATAGAAATTTGAGTGGCACTGCTCTAAGTAACAATAGATCGACTTGTTAGGAAGATGCTGAGTTTCCACAGTGGTTCAACTGAATCAGAATAGTTGGGAGTTGCACACATGTGCAATTTTTTAAACCTCCACAAGTCAACTTCTCATGTGCATCTAAGAAAACAGCATAATAAATAGTGACATATGTTTTCAGGATGAATTGTCACAAGTAGGCTTTTCGTTAATATGCTGGAAATTTTTCAGTGACCAAGGTAACAGATTTGAGGATTAACTGAAGTTTACAGACTTGTATCACTTCCTCATGCTATTAATAATTTGAGTTCTTGATAAAAATAATTTAATCAAGAGAATAAATATTTATGAGAATTGCCCCCAACTGTGTGAAAAACATTAAAACATTATTAGAATGTTTGATTCTGTGTTAAGTCATGTTGATAGCAAGAGTTCTTTCTGAAATGTTCATATTTCTTCTAGATGGCATAGGGTGGCTAAGAGTTCTGTAATTTCATATTTGAACTGTCTCCACTAAGCACTTAGCATTTGCAGTTTGCCAGAATAGTAGTGGCTCCTCGGTTCTTACTTTATTTAGTGTGACAACAAGAGAATAAAGACTATAGACATAAATCTTAGTGGCTTTTTGTTTTTTTCTTAACATAAGTGACTGTTTATAGTAATAGAAACAAAACAAGAGTGCAACAATTTCTACTTGATTACATCTGTTATCATGTGGCTGAGAATCTATTTAGACAAAAACTCAAGCCCTCCAGATCAGAGTTCTGTTTTTGTTTTCATTTGGTTTTTCTTCCTGAAAAGCTATATTCTGTGATTGTATATTGTGTTTTCTTAAGGGGAGACAGTCTAGGGTTAATCGTTGAGTTTATAACTAGTTTTTCATTTCTATGGTGAATTGTTTTGTTTTGCCATTTTTTTCTTTGCCAATTATTAATAGTCTGGAAAAAGTTAATTGCTACCTTCAAGAATGCATATAATACCCTAAGGACTAAAGAACTGATCTTATTTAAAAGTTGCTTTTTTAAACTTAATTTTTATTAAATCATAACTGTATATATTTATGGGGTCCAAATGATGATTTGATATACAATGAGGAATGCTTAAGTCAAACTAATTAACATAACCATCACCTCACTTACTTATGTTTGTGGTAAGACATTTATAATATACTCTTAGTTGTTTTGAAATGTAGCCTTGCATTGCGCACATTAGGCGAGGCCCCTCCAAACACCCTCCCTCCACTCATCCTCCTCTCTCTCTCCTTCCTCTCTCCTCTTTCTTTCTGGACTTTGCATTTTATCATTTGTATGAATATGTAAGTGTTTATATATTGGTTCATAATAGTATTGAGTACATTGGATACTGATACTTTTTTTTCCCATTCTTGAGATACTTTACTAAGAAGAATATGTTCCAGTTCCATCCAGGTAAACATAAAAGACGTAAAGTCTCCCACTTTTTTATGGCTTCATAGTATTCCATGGTATACATATACCACACTTTGTTAGTTCATTCATGGGTTGATGGACATTTAGGCTGCTTCCACAAATTGGAGATTGGGAATTGGGCTGCAATAAACGTTCTGATGCAAATGTTTTTGTTGTAAAATGATTTTTGTCCATCTGGATAGATACCTACTAATGATATTGCAGGATCAAATGGTAGGTCAACTTTTACTTCCTTGAGAATCCCTATACTTCTTTCCAAAATGTCTGTATTAGTTTTCAGTCCCACCAGTGTAGAGGAATGGACACCATGCTTGCAAAGGACAATTACTGATTCTTATCACATTAAAAGGAAACGCTGAGAACAGGCCAGTGTGCTGGCAAGCCTAGAGATGTTTTGTGACTTGGGAGCAATCCCCCAAGTAACTCAGTGTTTGGAATGAGATGATGTCAGTCACTCACTAGTAAGCATGTGTTAAGCATTGATGCTTAGTAGTTCTTAATGAGGGTTGTGGGGAAAGAACGTGTGAGGAAAGAACACGTGAGGAGAGCAGTTGGCAATCCTTACACATGCAGCCCTCATATGTAATTACCTTAACTCTCCACACCTGTTGTGTATGTCAATTACCTTAACTCTCCACACCTATTGTGTATAATCTTAATAAATAGCCATTGCGGAGGGGGCTTGGGGCTACCCTGAAACTAAGGTTAGCCTGCCTCCCGCATGCTTGTACGTTTAATCCGTGTCACACCTGGTTCCTTGCTGCAGCGATTGAGACCAGTGCCATGGGGTTCACAACACCTAGAAGTGTTCCTTTCTGTCCAGATCCATGCCAATATCTGTAGTTTTGGGATTTTGTGATTTGGGCTAATCTTACTGGAGGTAGGTGATATCTTAAAGTGGTTTTGATTTGCATTTCTCTGATGATTAAAGGTAATGAGTACTTTTTCTTGTTTGTAGGCTATGCACCTGTCATCTTCAGAGAAGCTTCTGTTCAAGTCTCTTTGCCCACAAAGAAATAGGGTTGTTCTTTTCTAATTGATTAGTTTGAGTTCTCTGTGGATTCTAATTATCAGACCGTTGTCAGAAACATAACCTGCAAAAATCTTCTCCCATTCTGAAATCTATCTGTTTGCTTTACTCACAGTGCCTTTAGCAGTGCAGAAGCTTTTTAGCTTGATCAGATCTCAGTAATATATTTTTGGTGTTGCTTCAAGTGCCCTGGGGGTCCTCCTCATAAAATATTCTCCCAGGATGATTTTTTTCAAGTGTTTTCCCTGTACTCTCTTGTAGTATTTTTATTTTAGTATATGTGCTGCCCTAGCAAGCAATCTTCTAGTATTTTTATAGTTTCATGTCTGAAGTTTAAATATTTTATCCAGTGAGAATCAATTTTTGTTAGAGGTGAAAAGTGTGGGTCCAGTTTCAGTCTTCTATAGACTGCCAGCCAGTTCACCCAACACCATTTGTTAAATAGGGAATCTTTTCCCCAATGAATGTTTTTCTTAGGCTTATCAAAGATCAAATGAGGATAAGAGTCTGGGTTCATCTCTTGGTTCTCTATTCTGTTCCATATATCTACATCTCTATTTTTGTGCCAGTACCATGCTGTTTTGATCACTATAGATTTATAGTATAGTCTGAAGTCTGACAACGTGATGCCTCCTGATTTGTTTTTATTTCTAAGTAATGTATTGGCTATTTGAGGTTTCTTCTGCATCCATAGAAAATGAAGTACTGTTTTTTTCAAGCTTTTTAAAGTATGACAATGGTGCTTTTATAAGGATGGCATTAAATCTGTAGATTGCTTTGGGTGGTATGGACATTTTAACAATGTTGATTCTTCCCGGCCATGAGCATGGTATGCTTTTCCATTTGTTAACATCTTAAGCTATTTCTTTTCTCAGGGTTTCATAGTTCTTGTTATAGAGATTTTTCACTTCCTTTGTTAGACAAATTCCCAGGTATTTCATCATCATTGGCACTACTGTAAAAGGAATAGAGTCCTTGACTATATTTTCAGTTTGACTATTGTTGGTCTATATAAAAGCTACTGATTTGTAAGTATTGATTTTGTATCCTGAGACACTGCTATATTCCTTGATCACTTCTAAGAGTTTGTAGTTGAGTCCCTGGGGGTTTCCAGGTATAAAATCATGTCATCCGTGGAAAGTGAGAGAACCTCCTCTGACTGCATTTGAATACCCCTGATCCCCTTCTTTTGCCTGATTGCAATGGCTAGGATGTCCAGTACTATGTTGAATAGTAGTGGTGACAATGGGCAAAAAAGATGGAATGCTTCACGAATATGCATGTCATCCTTGCGCAGGGGCTATGCTAATCTCCTCTGTATCAGTCCAGTTAAAAGCCGTTTTTATGAAGTAAAATTGGGGATGACTTTCAGTAACTCAATTGGATGCAATAATTTGTTTTTCCCTTAAAACAAAACAAAATGAAACAAGAGCCAAAAACCCTTATACACATTTCAGGAAAGCTTTTGCTAGATATTGGATTCTGAGGGGTCAGAAGACTAATAATATGATACAAATTCCCATTTGTTTGAATGTATGTAGGGGATGCCAAAATATATTGTGCTTCCCAGGACCCAAGGTGCAGTTGAGTTCTAAGCCCTTGGGCAGAATGCCTAGAAGATGTCTAACTCTTTCTCTCTACCTTCGGACTCTGTGAAAAGCAATTTCAAAGGTCTATAGAACATCTTATTATAGAGTATGCTTTGTTAACTAGCTTTGCTAACAACCCAAGCGGAGGGATTCTGTCAACTGTAATTTTAATGCAGCTATTTTCCCCGACATGAGCCCATTTTGTCTTATTTTGACCTGGTGTGAATTCAGAACACTTGACTAAGTTTCTGCCTGGTAAGTACCTACACTATCATATAGGAGAATTCTATTTCTGAGCTGTAACGGCCAATTTTCTGGATTTCTCTCCCTCACAGTAAAGCCTATTCAATCCAACTGAAAAGTCTGACTCCTGCTTTAACCTTTTGAAAACGGTAATTAATTCAGTGTCCTAGGTGCTGTGACATACCTCCCAAATGTTGTGCAATGTTGAGATGTATAGAAAATATACCTTGTATAGAAAATACAAGTGTTGGTGTAACTAGTAGGTGTCTGTTAGTTTATCAAACATGAATTGCCTAGCATGTGTAAAGCACTATGCTCCACCCCCAATTTCGAAATCCCGCCTTTCCAGGAGAATGCACTGAGAATCAGGCATCCGCTTTATCCACCAACCTGCTACATTAGAATTCCTTGAGCTATCATATCCCTGTTATCATCGGGGAAATTACCAAATACATGCAAACTAGCCTGATAGTAATTCTAAATCCTTTGCTATTAAAATAGTTATAAATATTATTATAGGTCATGTCATTTTAAGGAACATTTGAAAGAATTTTAAATTTTAATTGCTATCTTATTTCTGCTAAAATTCCAAAGTCTCAGATCTTTTTTTTTTTTTTTTGTAGTTCGGCTAAGGTCAGGTTTGAACCTGCCACCTTCAGTATATGGGGCTGGCGCCCTACTCGCTGAGCCACAGGTGCTGCCCAAAGTCTCAGATCTTTTATTATCATTCAGCAAAATGTTTTGAAGACTTAAAGAAATAGAAAAAGACTATAACACCAAAACAAAGTACACAGAACTATATGTTTCTGTTAGTTGAGTATAAACAGTTAAATATATTAGTTGTTAAACCAAACTTTATCATGGACTAAAAGGAGGCTATCATGGTGCTAATCATAGTTAAGGGTGCAATTGGTAATTCAAAGTCAAGAAAAAAGAAGAAGATCAAGGAAAATGAAGGGTAATTTTCCCTCAAGACTTTATCCCATTGTGCCATTATTCTTCTAAAAGAAAATGATTAAAGACTGCTGGACACCAAATTTATCCTTGCAAGATATTTGTTTTCCCCTGAAGGAACAGATTGCCGGAAGAACACTGCCTCATCCATGAGCCAGAAGGCAAACTAGATGACCTAAGAGATCTTTCCATCTCCAATTTCCTGATACTTACGTTCATAAATTTTCCTAATGTTTAGTTCTTTAAACTTTTGATAGACCTTCTGAAAACTTCTATGAAAAAAACCTAAATAGGATATGATTTAGTCACTGATGGTAGTGGGGGAAATCACATTCATCTCACTGAATTAAATATAGACAGTAATTATTTATTCTCTCATTCCTTCAACAAATATTCTTTTTTTCCTACTATGTTCCAGGCCGTATTCAATGAGCATGAAAGTTTGGCATCTTAACTTCTAAACACCTAGTGCCTTGGTTAAAAAAATTTAGGTTTACGTAATGTTTACACAACATTCTTTGGCCCATAGATGAAAAAATCAGTGTTGTGTAAAATGGGAGGGTGACATGTGAGAGCAGAATGAGATTGAGACTGACCTTGATCTCCATGAGCAACAAGATAATTCTACACATGCTGCTGTCAGCTCCACTCTTTTCCTTTGGTTGTCCTGGAGCTGCGTTCTGTGAGGATGCAGGGGGCGAAGCGTGGGGAAAATGGGAAGGCAGCCCAGCTTTCAGTGTTCTGGAGTGGTAGGTCCCATGTACGTACTCTAATGTTCCTCTGTGCTTGTTGTAGGTGTCAAGAATCCCAGGACCTGGAATAAAGTTTATCATCAGGCAGGGGATAGAAAGGACAGGGTTTTAGTTGTTGAAATACTCTGTCTTCCATGCAGTAGAAATTGTACGAGACATTGGTGATGGAAAGTGAACAGAATACAGGTCAAGGCCCTCAATTTTGAGGAGGAAGTAGATATAAATCTAGACACTTACGATGCAAGAAAGTTTTATACTTATACTTTGAACAAATTTGAGTATAGAATTGTCAAATTTATTTCTTCATGAGGTAAAGTTAAAAATTATAATGTATCTAGGCTTGGTGCTTGTAGCTCAGTGGGTAGGACTCCGGCTAAATACACCAAGGAGTTCGAGCCCAGCCTGGGCCACCTAAACAATAATGACAACTGCAACCAAAACCTAGCTGGGTGTTGTGGTGAACACCTGTAGTCCTAGCTACTGGGGAGGCTGAGGCAAGAGAATCGCTTAAGCCCAAGAGTTTGGGGTGGCTGTGAGCTGTGATGCCACAGCACTCTATTGAGGGTGGCATAGTGCAACTCTGCCTCAAAAAAAAAAAATTATAGTGTATCCAAAGAATACTGAAAGGTTATTAGATATATGAACATGTGGGAAAGGAACATAGCCCAAGATAACAACCACAAAACTAAAAGAAGAGTTTATTGATGACTTCTTTGCTGCAAGCAATGACAAAAATGTTATTCATTTGTTTAACATGTACAGTTGTTCAACATGCAATAACCATTAGGGATCAGAAATATCAAATAATGACAAGACATAAACAATTGATCAGTCAGCCTCAAACAGAAAATAACCCCACAACTCTCTGCCTACTGAATTGCTCCCCGTATGAGGAGGCACCAGTAAAATGTCTACACGTCGACTGATTTCATGAAACTTGACTTAAAGGGGATGATTTAAAGTTAGGAAGACGACACACCAGTAGATGTGTACATATGATTACTTTAAAAATTATTTATGAAGTTAAAACATACTTTGAAAGAAAATATCCTACAAACATTGGTTCAGAATTTTTGTGGCGCTCCTATTAGCATCTTCTATAAAATGTTTTTTGCCATGTGGCTACAAAGAGGAGGGTGGGTGGAAGACTGGGAAAGCTTGAGCAAGGGTGAGACAGGAGATGACATGGGGGCAATACTGAAGGTGGAGCCCAAGCAGCATGGGGGAGGGGAGGGAAGCCATGCTGCGCAGGCTGGTAGGGCCAGTTTGTGAAAGGAATTCAGTGACTCTGGTTAAAAAAAGTCAACCGTATTTTAGCTGTTTACATTTTCCTAGTTTTTTTTTAGAACTTCCCATCCTTCATTACTAGTGAGCCATCTATAAGATGCCATCAGTTTCACCTAAAAAAGCTACACTTAAGCCCTTATTATGTTCTAGACAAAGTGCTAGACAGTTTACATGTAACGTCATGCTAATCTTCATGGACATTTTGCAAAAGCAGTGTTATTAAACTATCTTAGAGTTTAGAAAACTGAGGCTGAATCTGTGTGTGCATGGAACCTAAATGGAAGTTCATTTTACTTTAATAATTAAGCTTTGTCACGGCATGTCCCCAAGTGTGCTCTGCAGAGGGAGAGCACGAGACAGGCATTCTATAGTCGCGTAAGTAGGGGGCTGAACTGTACTGCATCTTCCCCTGAAGACTCACGATGGATTTGTGTTATTAAAGTCCTTGTGATATCTAAAAGAAGGAAATCTTTTTATTTCGGTTACCTGAGTATTTCACAAACTTTAGTTGACTGTTAGGGATTTTTTTTTTTTTTTTTTGCTGGTGAAACACTTAACATTCCAAGGAACACTCTGGGAAACTCTTCTTAGAGCATGCCAGGAGAATCCCTTAGTGCTACTAAGTAGCACTCATTGTATTTCGAATCATAGAAATAAAAACCATATCGTATGCTCTTAAATTGATCTTGTCAGAGTGAAGGTTGTGACTTATTGGGTTGTGAAATCAATTTACCCTGTATTTGGAAAAAAAAAAAAACAGAAAGAAAATATCAGGGTTGTTGCATGCACTACAGGTAAGTACTAAATCATGAGACTTTTCTGGGTCACAGTGTATTATGCATTTTCTCTATGGTTATGGCCAAAAATTTCTCAAGTGGATATTTCCCTGTAAGTCACATGAATTGCTCATTGTGCTAGGAGTTAGGTGATAACAAATATCTGAATGTTGTAAAATTAATACAAAATGCACTACTGTAACACTGAGGCTAAATACATTATTAATTACAACTTTAAATCAGAGAATTTTAAAGCTGAAATACCTTATATAGAGGTATAGAGACCAAAACAGAGGTTTAGTGACTTGTCAAGGTCAGACCATTGTGAGCTGGGCCTGAACCCAGGTCTCCTGATCTTGTATTCTTTTGTCAGTGTGAACTGACATAATTTTTATTTACGGAATGTTTAGAGTTACTTCTTTTTAATAAGAAAACTAGGTGAAAATTTCACCAATTCACTTCTGGATCGCAAGTCAAAGACAGGTTACAAACATACTACAGGCTTTAATTGAAAGAAAAAAGTAATTTAGAGCTAAGTTAGTGCTGGGATGGAATATTAATTTCAGCTAATAATGAACTAATTAACCTAATATCCTGAGTTATACTAGGTGGGGACATTTAGTTATCTGGTTTCTCATTTACGTATGTAAACGTCTTGGCTGATATTTTGTGAACACCAAACCTTAAGATAAAGGCTTAACCGTGTCTTTACACTGCTTTACCTCGCTAGGAATAACTGATGCGTCAAAATTATAGGAAACCTGTAATCCCAGCACTCCGGGAGGACGAGGTGGGTGGATCGCCTGAGCTCACGGATTGGAGACCCGCCTGAGCCAGAGCAACACCCCGTCTCTAAAAATAGCCGGGTGTTGTGGTGGGCTTCTGTAGTCCCAGCTACTAGGGAGGCTGAGGCAAGAGACTCGCTTCAGCCCAAGAGTTGGAGGTTGCTGTGAGCTGTGACGCCACAGCACTCTACCCAAGGTGACAAAGTGAGACTCTATCTTAAAAAAAAAAAGTTATAGGAAACCCTCCAAACTCACACTGTTTTTACAGGAGGTATGACTGATGGAGGCGTCTCACCGCAAACCAAACATTAGTTTCTCCTCTTAATTTTAGGCCGGCCTCCTTAAGATCCTTTCCAGCTGAGGTCTTGAAGAGTATGTCTAAATTTGTGCCTAATTATTCTTCTCATGGTCTGTGTTTGGAAGGGACCGTCAGATTGGTCCCTACAGGTGGGAGATAATTCCTTTTCCTCCTCTCTGCTCTGTCAGCGCACATTAGGGTCCACTGGGGGGGGACGGGGAGTGCAATGGGATGCGGCACCTCCGAAGGCTGGTGTCACTGCTCCCAGGAAGCTCCGGGCCACGACAGCGCGCAGAAGTCATTTGATAACTTCATCTGGGTGCTAGGAAGAGCCCCGGGCCTGTGTACTCTAGGGATAAACGGAAGCATCGGGGTGAGTCAAAGAAGGGACATGGTATCTTTCAAAACTAATATAAATGAATAAAGCATGAACAAGAGCTCAAAGAGCAAGATACCCCCCCCCCAAGAAAAACCCGTGGGAATCAACCCCAGATCACCTCCTAAGGAAGACCCGGGGGTCAGGGCTGCTCCGGAGATTTTCCCGGGCTGGGAGTGAGTGGAGGTTGTAGAAGACGAGTTTCCTACAGCCCAGGACCAGCCTGGGCGCTCTTCTTCCTGCAAGTAAGTCTACGCGCTCATCCAGAGACCCTCCCCTCTTCTCCCCTCCTCTCCCCTCCCTTCCCCTGGCCCCCTCTCCTTCTCCCCTCCTCTCTCTGGCTTTCCCCTCCTCTCTCCTGTCCTCACCTCTCCCCCCCACCTCTCCCCCCTCTCCTTCCCTCTTCTCCCCTCCTCCGCTCCTTCTCTAGGGAACTACAGGGAGAGAGAGGCTCTGCTGGGGGGTCAAGCCCGGGCCACACAGCGCCGCGTGGTCCCCGGTCCCGGCCCTGCGCTGGGGGCGCGGCCGGCCCGGGGTGACGTGGGCGCCGCGGCGGGAGGGGCGGCCGGGGCTCGCCGCCTTATGAGCGCCCCGCGGGGCTCGGGCCGCCAGCAGTCGGCCGCCCTGAGGCACCGGGAGCCGGCGAGCCGCCCGCTGCTCCCGCCGCCCCCGCCCCGCCGCCCCTGCCCGTCCTGCGCCGGTGCCCGCCGCCTGGCCGCTCTGCCCGCGCCCCGGAGCCCGTCTGCCGTCCGCGCCCGCGCAGGGGCCCGCGGTGCCCGAGGGGCCCCGGGCGAGCCGCCGCGGCCGGACCCAGGGCAGCCGCGTCCCCGCCCGGGCGCAGCACCCGGCCGCGCCGCCGCCAGGACGGGAGAGGTGACGGGGAGCGCGGCGGCGCCAGGCCGGCCCCGGCTCGGGTTTCATCCTCACTGAAGCTCAGCGCTGCAGGTCTTCGCAAAGAATCCTGCCTTTTCCCTTCTTTCTTTTTGTAAGAGAAACTGATTTTGGGGGGTGGCCCCGGGCATCTGCTCTGCCGGCAGTCGGACAGTGGACTCGGCTCGTGATGGTTCTCCTGTCACTTTGGCTGATGGCCGCGCTGGTAGAGGTTAGGACTGCAGCTCACCGACAAGTAAGTGGAAAATAATGACAATAAAAACTCAGACCCAGCCTTTTCCCGAAAAGTTCCTCCGCCTCTCCCCTCCACTTCCCTCCCCGGCCCACTCTCCCGGCTCGGAGCGCAGTCGGCGCCGCGCGGGGCTTTGGGGGGTGGGGGGGCGGCGACCCGCCCGGGACCCCGCAGGTCGCACCTGGGGCTGCGCGGCGCTGCCGGGCGCGGGGCAGGGACGGGCGGCCGCGGGGGCTGCTCGGCATCCTCGCGGGCCGCGCGGGCGTCCCCGTCCCGCGGAGGGCTGGGCGCGGGGGTGCGGGGACGCTGCCCCGGGGTGGGTCCAGTGCCCGGTGCGGCCCCCGGGTCGGGCTCTCGGGGCTTCTCCTCGCCGACTGCGGCTCTCTCGGGCCCCGGGGGCGGGGGCGCAGGAAGGCCCGGGCCGGACCGGGCGCGATCCGGCAGACACGTGTCGGGAGGACCGCGGCGGGCTGGGCTTGACAGTTGGGGAGGGGGCCGGGACGTTTCCTGCCCGCGTTTTCACCGGCGGTGGCCGGAGGCGCCGGCGCCGCGTCCCCTCCCCCCGCGCGGCTCCTCCCGGCGAGAGCGGAGGGCTGAGCGCGGCTGTTCCCCGCGGCCCTGCCCCGGCCTCGGAGACCCCAGGTGAAGCCCGACGCTCTCCGAACCGGGTCGCGGAGCGAGCGGGCCCACTGCCCCGGCCCAACCGCTTGTAGCAAGTCGTCTCAGCCCGGGGCCGCTGGGACTCTGGGGACAGAATTTGCGAGTTTCTGTGGTCTGCCTGGTCTGACCCTAGGGCAAAACGTAGAGAATTGTCTCCTTGACTCCAGACCTCAAATCTGATGAATCGCCCCCCCTTTTAGGTTTCTGTCTGCCTTCTTAAATCGAGAGACCTTCTTTTCTAATCCGGACCCGGTATGGGAGTTTTCGGAAGAGACCATTGGGTGTCAGTATTTATTTTCTGGCTTCATAAAAGATAATTTAAAATTAAGAGGGCCAAACGGCTCCCTTCCCCAGTGGTTATTGAATTGGCTCAGGCTCCTGTCACAAGAACCGTCTGCAAACCGAGTGCAGCCTGTAGGCTCCGGTCCCAGGCTCTCGCGCCTCCTGATTAGCTAGCTTCTGAAAAGCATTAATGGTAGAAATGAACGCGTAGGGTGATAAGATGAAACCCAGTAACTGTTTCTTTTTCTTACTTTCCCCCTCCTTTCCAGGCTGGTAATGAAGAAATGGTGCAAATAGGTAAGCCTTGTTCTCAGATGTCACTCTTATCTTAGTGGAAGTAGGGAGTGGAGTAAGCTCAGCAAAATACTGTTTCTGAAACTGTTCCCACTGGTGGTTCAAAAAATAATTTGTGGTCCAGAAACATGTCTATTCATCTGGTTCTCTTTCTGGAGGAGGGTCCCACTTTCTCAGGCTAAATTATAGTGATGTAGAAATTTTCCTGCTGTTGGACTTTCATGCCTCAATTTATTGCTGTCTTTGTACAAGCCACTGCTCTGTACTTGGAGAGTGATGGAGAGGCTGGAAAATGTGGAGATAAATAAAATCCTCTCATCGACTTCTGTAACAGTAGGAGCAACACATCTGCTGAGAACAGAAGGCAAGACATAAGAATGCTACAAATGAGGGAATATTGAAGTGTAGAAGATGAAAATTTTTCTGTTAAAATGTTTTCTGCTTTGGGTAATCCTTTGATCACTTCTTTTAATCCATCTGCTTGAAAATATCTACTAATGTGCAAGATACTGTTAGGCCTTTTGCAAATGACAAAACTTCAATATTACCTGATATTGTGGGGATTATTATTCCCACATGTTATTCCCAGGTATGAGACCGAGGTTCAGAGAGTGTAAGTGGCTTCTAGCGGGTAACTCTAAAGTCCCTGGTCTTTTCTGAAGCTGTTTAGAATAATACTATATTTGTTCTGAACGCAGAGACTAAAAGTCATCTGGCAAGAAGCCAGGCTGCATTCAAAGACTTTCAATACACATTTTACTAGGATTACTTTAAAAGATAAATTTTCATTTTGGCAGAGTATCAGTCTCTGTAAATTTTGTATTTGTCAAGTGGTATTGCAAAGCCATCATTTAGAAAGAAAGTTTGTATTGTTGCTGCTGCAGACATAGTTACAAGTCATGCGCCCACCGTGTAAATGCAGGCACAGTGTTAATTGCTTCACATGCATCATGTTCCCACACTTGAGGTAGTGATACTATTGTGCCTATTTTAGAGATGAGGAAAATAAAGCTTGAGAGGTCACACATCTGCCTGTTTTAGTACATGCTGGAGATGCATGCTGGTTAACTAGAGGGATATACCCAAGGTTGAAGCCCAGAGGTGGATATAAGCAGTGTGTTATTTGCCCATAAGTCAAAATGCTCCTTCCTGCCCAGGGCTTAACACTGTCAGGGATATTCCCTAACTCAGACCTGGATGGTGAAAGCAGAGCAGAGGAGAAGAGAGTGATTGAGGATTGCACTAAAAATATTCACACATCAATGAGTAGACATTAGTTACTTGTAGTTGATAGCATTCAGCAATCAACCTATATCTTTTTAAAGAAGGAGTTCTTTAACCAATCCCTAAACAAGGAGGGAAAACAAAGCAGTCTTATTTTTAATTAAACATCCCAACTTTTCAATATGTAATTTAAAAAATGTTTTAAGATTACCCATCCCAACAAAGGACCAGTCACAAAGTAAAATATATTGCTTTGATAAACTTTTCAGGTAGAATCAGGATGCTACCAGGTAGGAGACTGTGGGTTGAACTTTGGTCCAGTCTCGTTCTCTGAGGGAGGGGAGCAGTACAGGTGTACTTAAGTTTGGTAGGAGGAAGAACAGTCAGCAGTGCAGGCACAGAGCTCTGAACCCTTTCCATTCCAATTTTTCTGCCACTTGCATACTCCTCAGCTCTTATTTATTTAGGGTGGGAAAGAGGTTTGTGGATTACTTGTAATCATCTTACATATTTGTTGTGGTCACAATTTCACCAAGATCATCTGATAAAAAGAGCTGGAAATATTGAAGTTCAGATTTTGGCTGAACACTCTGAGGAAGGGTGACTCCCTGTTGTGACAGAGCACCATCACCACCTGGATAAACTCAGCAGCTGCTCGGTCGTGTTGTGGAACCCTCACTTTCTTCTTCGTTACCAGCTTCAGTGGCGCTGGAACTAACATCGCTGCACACGGGAAGCGTTTCTGCATGCTGACTGTCAGCACTAAACTCTCCCCCAACCTCACTGTCCTCAAAAATACGTGTTGCAATATCAGCATCACTCCCAGGCCTTCTCCCCGCCATTTCCCTAGAATCACGATACAACGCGCCATCACCTGATCACACCGAAACACACGACGGCCTGCCGAGAAACCGGGCACAACCTGTGCTGTGTGTCGCTGGGTCCGGACTGCGTGGGCCGAGTCCTCCGACAGGGGAGCGGACCAACAAACTCAGCAGCGGCAGCCCCAGCCAGACCGGGCAGACTTCTTCCCACGTGCAGAGCGAGCAGATGGTTTCGGCCGCCCAGGCACCCTAGGATTGGAGCGGTGGAGTTGCGTTGCTAGGGATTCACTTGCCCTCACGTTCCTCCGTTTTATGGGATGTCTCTCTTTTTAAATCATTTCTTTAATCAACATTTTCAAGTTGAATGAAGAGTAGAAAAAGGTTAAGAAATAGGTTTTGGCTGACAACCTTGTGATAGCAAACACATATTCAGGTTTCTATTATGATAATTTGTGTGACTCTTAAGACAGACTTTAAAAGGTCAATGTAAGAAACTCTTATGGGCTCGGCGCTTGTGGCTCAACGGGCTAAGGCGCCAGCCACGTACACCTGAGCTGGTGGGTTCGAATCCAGCCCCGCCCGCCAAACAACAATGACGGCTGCAACCAAAAAAAATGGCCGGGCGTTGTGGCGGGCGCCTGTGGTCCCAGTTACTTGGGAGGCAGGGGCAAGAGACTCGCTTGAGCCCAGGAATTGGAGGTTGCTGTGAGCTGTGATGCCACAGCACTCTATCCAGGGTGACAGCTTGAGGCTCTGTCTCAAAAAAAAGAAAAAAGAAACTCTTATGTATAATAATGAGTTTCACTCCCCTGTTCCCATTAGCAAAGGCAGGGGTAACCTAAAGTTTGGGGAAAATGCACTCCTGTTCCTTCCCCCCCGCCCCCACCCTTCAACTGACTTAGAAGTAGTTTATATTGCTGCCTGGAGGTGCTGTTTGATCAAGGCAGGTCAGTAAAGGCTCATAGATTTTATTTATTTATTTGCTAGGCAAATTCCTTGGCTCTGAATAATATCCAAATAAAGGTCTCAGGAAGAAGTAAATATAAATTAATAATCACAATTCATTAAGAAGCAAAAATAAAAAAACCTTTCTGTTGAAATACAATAATCCATGTAGGACATGTGTCCAGGTATGCACTCACTCTCCCAAGGCAGAGGCCACTGTGTCCCAGCACCTGCTCCTCTCTCATGCCCCCTGCCTTCCCCATCTCCTAATGACACTATCAACTTCTAACAGGATAAATACATTTTGCCATTTTTTAAGCTCTTTAATAAAGAAATCCCACCATAGCGGACCTGCCGCCTCCTCCTTGGTGGTGTTGGTGCTGTGGCAGCCAGCTGAAGAGCCAGTGGGCTGGATGACAGGCAAGGAGGGGGACCTACAACGCCCACCAGAGGCTCCAATAGCCAAAAAGGCTGGACAACTGCTGAAGAGACACCTGTGCCTTGGTGTATCCTTCACTTTACACTTGGGACTAAATGTGGAACCACCATTTCCTATGCCTAGGTCAGTTTCTTGTGAATTTCCTAGGCCTGAATTCCATGGATGGACTGTGTCCATTCATTGATACACTCATTCACCTTGCCCCCAGCGGAAGGGACTGTATTCATTCGTTTCCTGGCCAAGGAACCCATAACCTATATATACCCTGAGGCTAGAGGCCTAGAGGAGGAGACGGGGAAAGGCCGGGAGAGGAAGGGAGAGAGCTTCTCTCTCCCCACTTGAAATCTCTCCCTCTACCAGGAGCTTTGGTGTTTTCTGTATTCTTTTCTGTAAATCAATTCTGTCTTAC
>CAUYRH010053683.1:0-13766 GCA_963574655.1 Perodicticus potto | reverse complement strand
CAAGGGCGGCGCCTGTGGCTCAGTGAGTAGGGCACCCGCCCCATATACTGAGGGTGGTGGGTTTGAACCTGGCCCCAGCCAAACTGCAACAACCACAACAACAACAACAACAACAAAAAAAAAAAAACAAAAAAACTTTTTAATAAATATGTGACTTCACTATCAATTTTGGAAGTGGCTGACTAAATAAAGATACAATTGAATTGTATCTTTCTCCACAGTGAAGAAGATGATATACTGTAACCCAAATTGATAGTAAATTCAAAAGAACCAAAGTACATCTTTTTAATTTTATTTATTTATTTTTTTTTAGGGACAGAGTCTCACTCTGTCACCCTCGGTACAGAGCCATGGCATCACAGTTCACAGCAACCTCCAGCTCTTGGGCTTAGGTGATTCTCTTGCCTCAGCCTCCCGAGTAGCTGGGACTACAGGTGCCCGCCACAACGCCCGGCTATTTTTTGTTGCAGTTTGGCTGGGGCCAGGTTCAAACCCACCACCCCCGGTATATGGGGCTGGCGCTGCCCAGAACCAAAGTACTTCTTAAGAAACACTTGGAAGAAGCTTGTACAATTATTATGTATTCATAATAAATAAAAATTAAAAAAAAATTAACGAAATATTTGGGTAGGGGGATGATGAGTTTTTCAATAAATTGTATCTTTTCATCAAAAAGACAAAAGTCAAGGACAGACACAGTGGCTCATGCCTGTAATCCTAGCACTGTGGGAGGCTGAGGCAGGTGGATTGCCTGAACTTAGGGGTTCGATACCAGCCTGAGTAAGTGCGGGACCCCGTCTCTAAAACTAGCTAGGCATTGTGGCAGGCTTCTGTAGTCCTAGCTACTTGGGAGGTTGAGGCAAGAGAATGGCTCAAGCCCAAGAGTTTGAGTTTGCTGTGAGCTGTGATGACACACTGTACCAAGGGCAACAGAGTGAAACTCTGTCTCAAAAAAAAAGCAGCTTGCCGTCTGTAGCTCAGTGAGTAGGGAGCCAGCCACATACATGGAAGGTGGCGGGTTCGAACTCGGCCCAGGCCTGCTAAACAACAATGACAACTGCAACCAAAAAAAAAAAAATGGCTGGGTGTTGTGGTGGGCACCTGTGGTCCCAGCTACTCGGGAGGCTGAGGCAAGAGAATTGCTTAAGCCCAAGAGTTTGAAGTTGCTGTGAGCTGTGACACTATAGCAATCTACCGAGGGCGACATAGTGAGACTCTCTGTCTCAAAAAAAATTTTTTTTAGTTCACAATTTCCCCCCTTTTGGCCAAGATCTGCCAGAGGCAATAACAATGGCGAAACACTCCTTTTGTCCCATCTGTCGGAGGGGTAGTGTGGCTCCTCGCCCCGGGTCCACCCAAGCCCTCGGTGGGACTCCTGTGGCCAAGTGGACTGAAGGACGATCCAAAAGGGCTTACAGCCAGTGAAATGTTTTAGGCTAGACACGACTAGAGGTGGACAGGCATTCAGTAACCCTTTAAACTCTTCTAGGCAACATAAGAATAAAAGCCAAAATGTCAATGGCAAGGCTATAAAATTAATTTATCTATAAGTGTTGAGCTATTATATTTTGGGCTAACTTGCAAGCTGGTAGCAAACATAAGCATTGTTAGCCACTTAAGCTAAGGAATTTAGAGAGCTCAATTGTGTCACAATATTTTAGTGTCTAGCTATTTGTCCTAAGGCGGCTGATAAATTTCGTGTCCTATCTCTTTTCCATAAACCCTGTGACTAACAATTACACTTAGGATGGCTGTTTGGATCATGTGGCCCCAAAGGGCAGAGTTTTTCACTTAATATTTGTTTAGGCTTCTGTGTGTTTATCTGCGATCTGAAGAGTTTAAACTCATCTGTTCCTTCTGGCCCTTACAATCTCATATATCCCCTCTTCCATAATACTCCCTGGAGCAAGGATATGGAGTAGCAGAGCATTGCCAGTGAATACCAGTTTGGACCCGGTGGTACACAATAGTTTAAAATCCTGGAGCTATCAGGTAAACTTGCTATTTACTCAAAACTTATCTGAAAAACAAAGCAAGAGAATCAATAATGTTTTAAACAAAAAGTCATAAAAAATTAAAGTTTTCGTGTGAGTAGTACTATTATATCTATCTTGAGTGTCTTGCTTGTAGTGCATCACATTATACCTTTGTTTAATTCTTTTTTTTTTTTTTTTTTGTGACAGAGCCTCAAGCTGTCACCCTGGACAGAGTGCTGTGGCATCATGCTCACAGCAACCTCCAACTCCTGGGCTCAAGCGAGTCTCCCGCCTCTGCCTCCCAAGTCGCTGGGTCTACAGGCGCCCGCCACAACGCCCGGCCATTTTTTTTTTTTGGTTGCAGCCGTCATTGTTGTTTGGCGGGCCCGGGCTGGATTCGAACCCACCACCTCAGGTGTACGTGGCTGGTGCCCTTGCCCGTTGAGCCACAGGTGCTGAGCCTGTTTAATTCTTAATAAACTGTTCACTTGTTAAAAAAATAAAATAAAAGAGGAAGCCTTGGATTCCGGCTTCAGAATATAAACAACAACAACAGAAAAATTAGTTCAGTCCCATATAATGAATGTCTGCTGTGTTTGAGGTCGAGCTAGCAATACTCACAGGCATATCAGCCTTCCAGTTAAAGTCCTGGAAGATGGCTCGGTGCCTGTAGCTCAGCGGCTAGGGCGCTAGCCACATACACCGGAGTGGGCAGGTTGGAACCCGGCCTGAGCCTGCCAAACAACAATGACAACTACAACCAAAATGCCCAGCTATTTTTTTTTGGTTGTAAGCTTTCTGTTTCTGTCCCAAATTTCTCCTTTCTTAAATAACCAGACATTTTGGCCAGTACGTATTATCGTGGTGTCTCATGCCTGTAATCCCAGCACTCAGGGTGGCCGAGGTGGGTGAATTGCTTGAGCTCAGGAGTTGGAGACCAACCTGAGCAAGAGCGAGACCTCTGTCTCTAAAAAATAGCCAGGCGGGGCGGTGCCTGTGGCTCAAGGGAGTAGGGCGCCGGCTCCATGTGCCAGAGGTGGCGGGTTCAAACCCGGCCCTGGTCAAAAACTGCAAAAAAAAAAAAATAGCCGGGTGTTGCGGTGGGTGCCTGTAGCCCCAGCTACTCAGGAGACTGAGACCAGAGAATCACTTAAGCCCGGGAGTTTGAGGTTGCTGTGAGCTATGATGCGACAGCACTCAATCCCAGGGCGACTGAGTGAGACTTTGTCTCTAAAATAAATAAATAAATAAATAAAAATAACCAGACATTTTAGGACAAAAATTTCCATACAAGATTCTTTCTTATACAATGTCACTCTCATTTCTGTTTAACCTTTCTTATCAAAAATTTATTTGTAAAGTCATACCTTACTACATCTTTCTCTTACTCCACTAGTTACTTTGTTTTTTTGAGACAGCCTCAAGCTGTCACCCTGGATAGAGTACTGTGGCATCATAGCTCATAGCAACCTTCAATTCCTGGGCTCAGGCGCGTCTCCTGCCTCCACCTCCCAAGTAGCTGGTATTACAAGCTCTCGCCACAACGCCTCGCCATTTTTTCATTGTTGTTTGGCGGGCCAGGGCTGGATTCGAACCCGCCAGCTCAGGTGTACGTGGCTGGCGCGTTAGCCCGTTGAGCCACAGGTGCCGAGCCCACTAGTTACTTTGTACCTTGTTTTTATTTTCTTTTTAAAGCCATATTTTGAATCAACCTTTAAGTAACCTCTGAAAATACAAAATCATGTAAGAACATATTTCATGCTTCTTTTATCATTTTTTTTTTTTGAGACAGAGTCTCACTTTGGCACCTTGGGTAGAGTGCTGTGGCGTCATAGCTCACAGGAACCTCAAACTCTTGGGTTCAAGCAATCCCTTTGTCTCAGCCTCTTGAGTAGCTGGGACTACAGGTGCCCGCCACAACACCTGGCTATTTTCATTTATTTTTTTATTTTTTATTTTTTTTCAGATAGAGTCTCAAGTTGTCACCCTGGGTAGAGTGCTAGGTTATCGTAGCTCATAGCAACCTCTAACTCGGGCTCAAGCGATCCTCTTGCCTCAGTTTTTATATTTTCAGTAGAGACGGGGTCTTGCTGTTGCTCAGGCTGGTCTCGAACTTCTGAGCTCAAGCAATACACACAACCTGCCTTGGCCTCCCAGAGGGCTAGGATTACAGGCATGAACCTCCACACCTGGCCTGCCTCTTATTTCTTTAACACCACATACCAGTTTCCCCTGGATCACTCCCCTCCACCCTGAATTTCTTTTACTTTGCCAACACTCAAGCTCTTTTACAGCAAGGGCCTTTGCACAAAGTGTTTTCTCTGCTTGGGTGCCCTTCCACCTCCACCCCTTCATTTCACTTTTTCTTTTTTTCCCTTTTATTGAGACAGAGTCTCACTTTGTCACCCTCGGTAGAGTGCTGTGGCATCATAGCTCACAGCAACCTCAAAGTCTCAGGCTCAAGCGGTTCTCTTGTCTCAGCCTCATGAGTAGCTGGGACTATAGGCGCCCACCACAATGCCTGGCTATTTTTTAGAGACTAGGTCTCGCTCTTGTTTGGGCTGGTCTCGAACCGGTGAGCTCAGGCCTCCCAGAGTGCTAGGATTACAGGTGTGAGCCCCTGCGCCTGGCCTCACTTGGCTATTTTTAGAGATGGGGTGTCACTCTGGCTCAGGCTGGTCTTGAATTCCTGAGCTCAGGCAATCCTCCCATCTCAGCCTTCCAAAGTGTTAAGATTACAGGCATGAACTCCTATGGCTGGGCTATAATTTTTTCTTATTAAAACATACCTTGTGGTGGTACCTGTGACTCAGTGGGTAGGGCACCCGGCCAGCTAAAACAGCAATGACAATTGCAACAAAAAAAGAGCTGGGCGTTGTGGCAGGCGCCTGTAGTCCCAGCTACTCAGGAGGCTGAGGCAAGAGAATCTCCTAAGCCCAAGAGTTGGAGGTTGCTGTGAGCTGTGACACCATAGTACTCTACTGAGGGCAACAGAGTGAGACTGTCTCAAAAAAAATAAAAAAATAATAAAATAAAATAAAACATACCGGCTCAGCGCCTGTGGCTCAACGGGCTAAGGTGCCAGCCACGTACACCTGAGCTGGCGGGTTCGAATCCAGCCCGGGCCCGCCAAACAACAATGATGGCTGCAACCAAAAAATGGCCGGGCGTTGTGGCGGGCGCCTGTAGTCCCAGCTCCTTGGGAGGCGGAGGCAGGAGACTCACTTGAGCCCAGGAATTGGAGGTTGCTGTGAGCTGTGATGCCACAGCACTCTATCCAGGGTGACAGCTTGAGGCTTTGTCTCAAAAAAAAAAAAAAAGAAAGAAAAAAGAAAAGAAATAGGTGCGGCGCCTGTGGCTTAGTGAGTAGGACGCCGGCCCCATATGCCAGAGGTGGCGGGTTCAAACCCAGCCCAGCCAAAAACTGCAAAAAAAAATAAAAATAAAAAATAAAATAAATAAAACAATGTGAAAACTCAAAGAAGGGTCAGATGGTTGAAGCTAAAGTACCCTCTTCCAGGGGAGAGGGCAGTTGGGGGACTGCAGGCAATTTTAGAGGGGAAGCAAATGATTTTAGGAGAGGTGAATAGATCTCAGAGGCAAACATCTTATAAATGATTCTCTCTGGAAATTGAATGGGACAGGAGAACAGCCAATGGGCTGGGCTCTGGATGTGGGGTTTAATGTTCAGCCTTCTCGGTGGTGCAAGTTTTAATCTTTGGTTAATGAAATTACATGGAAGGGCTCAATAGTAATTGTGTTCCTCTTTGGCAGTCCATTTTCTAGGTAGCTAAGGAAACCTCAGAGAGCAGCCTCCTTCTATGCTTGAGGCAGGAGGCAGGTGTCAGAGTGACCTTGAAGCTGCTTCTTGGGTCCCATGTGTTAAAGCACCATATTTTGGGGTATTGATCTGAGCCTTAACAACTCACTTCATGTCAGTGAATTCTTGGTGCCTTTCTAGGTTGTTTTGTCCCCTTCTAGAGTGAGGACACTGAAGCTCCAGGTGACCCTGTGGCCCAGACCCTCCTCTTGGGAGAACTTGCTCTCTTTTCCCTCCCTCCCTTCTTACTTGAGGTCCTATGCTTGTCTCCCTTGCCCTATGCTTCCATTCTTGGGGGTGGGTGCTGAGCCCCCCAGGCCCACCCTTTTCTGCCTTGTCACCTTTGTCATCGGATCATCTTCCCCATGTGCCCCTGAGTTAGGGAAGTTGATTTTAGGGCACCTCGATGCAGGTGGAGGGAGGGGCTTGCCCTTTGGTTGAATCGTGGCTTGTGAGGCCTGGATAACATGATGGGGCTGGTCACTGAGCTGTTGATGGCTGGTTGCCCCAGGCCTTGAGCTCACAACTCTTGGCACGTCCTCCTCCCCCTGGTTCTCACATGCAGGGTCATTCACCCCTCTCCCAGCTGTGCCCACACTTATCCCCTGCTCAGACCCACAGCACTAATTGCCTAATCCTCCTCAGTTCCTCCCTCCCAATCTCTAAAGACCATAGAGCCTCTCCATTTCCCTGGTAGATCATTGTATGTCTCAAAGAAACACATCCAAAGCCAATGTGGTGGTGCACACCTTTAATCTCAGCTACTTGGTAGGCTGAGGTGGGAGGATCACTTGGGCCTAGGATTTCAAGACCAACCTGGGCAACATAGCAGGACCCCATCTCTACAAAAAAGAAAGAAAGCACAACTCCTGAGGAGCCAGAAAAAGAAAGAAATATGGATTGTGGTGCTGGCCTGTTCAGCTGGGTTCCCTTAGACAGGGGGGTGCTCATGAATAGTCAAGAGCGAATGGAAAGTCCTTCTGCTAGAGCTGTGCAGACTTGTCTTCCAATGGCCTGGGCTCCCCATCATCTGCAGCTATACCAGCTCTCAGCAAGGTTTGTTCTGTACCAGACACAGACCCCAGTGAATAACTAGAACCTAGGCCCTAGGACACACAGACAGACATGGAAGGCAGCTAGGCAGTGGATGAAGTGATGGGAGCTGGGAGTGAAGGCTCGGGGAGAGTTCTGCCAGCTAATTCTTACCTACCATCTGTCTGTACTCTTACTGTACTGCCTCCAGACCCGTGCTCTGATGTCCTCTGCCCTTGGGTGTACCTCTGATAGTCACAGGGCCACTCTTCTTTATACAGGTTTCCACTTCGGGCTCTTCCTACTGACTCCTTGGCCCCAGGACTTGCCATTCCCTTACCCAGTTTTTCCTTGCAATCTTAGCACCAAGGTTGTGTTGGTACTGAGAGGCAGGACCAAGAGGCTGTCATCAGGTTCGCACCTTGGGGGTGAAGCTCAGGCTCTGACCTATAGAAGTCTCACCCATCATGGGATGTTTCAGGAAACTGGGGACATGAAGGAGGCTTAATCCCAAGCATCTGGGAAGTGAGGAAGGCATTTGTGGGAGGAGTGCCCTTGCTCCAGGCACTTCTCTGCAGCCCATGTGCCTGGACTCTTCTCTCTCCTCAGAAACCCAAGGACTTGGACTTCGCCCAGCAGAAACTGACTGACAAGAATCTGGGCTTCCAGATGCTGCAGAAGATGGGCTGGAAGGAGGGCCACGGCCTGGGCTCCCTCGGGAAAGGCATCCGGGAGCCCGTCAGTGTGTATGCAGCAGGCACTTGTGGCCTGGGTGGGCGGGTTCTGGCCCTCAGTCTTTTGATCTGCAGCCTGATTCTTGGTTCCCCTCATGTTGAAGATTGGCGTAAAGCTGGCAATTGGACCCTTTTTTAACCAAAGGAGTCTTTAGATAAGAAGCATATCATTTATGTATGCAGTTATTTAAACAGCTTCTTTTTGTGTAGACTATTGAACCGGCTTCTGGGCTCTGGTCATTTCCACTTTGGGGTAGTTTCAGCTTAGAGCCACTTTACCTTTCCCAGGAATCCATAGGCAGGCCAGCCAGGTGGTGGAACACAGGCCCAGAGTTGATTAAACCTGTTAATAACATCTAGCAGGCATTTCACTTAAAACTGAACTTAGCCCCTACTGGGTAAGGCAATCTGCTGTAATCAGGGCTTTCTGGGCACCCCCTCAGAAATCCAGAGCTTCTCCACAGTGAGTATGCTTTGTTTTCCAGTTGAATCTTGTCTTAATTTTCCCTTTCTTTGACATCTGTGTGGTGTATCCTGAGCACCTGCATCTCACTGATTGCTCAGCTTCTGGTGTGTCAGATCTTACGCTCAGGTTCACAGTGGACTCTTCTTTTCACTCCTTAGGGGAACCGCCTCAGAAGGGGAGGGGTTGGGTGCCGACGGGCAGGAGCACAAAGAAGACACATTCGACGTGTTCAGACAGAGGATGATGCAGATGTACAGACACAAACGGGCCAACAAATAGGTATGTTAACGAGCCACTGCATGAGGGCTTCTGCTCATGCTGATGTCCTGATTCAAAGACATTTCCCCCTAAAAAGTTGATATGCCCCACTCTCCCCAAAACAAACATCAAAACACCATCCCCCAAAATCACAAAATTCTGTGAGGGAAACAGAAGGGTCTTTGGATGCAGCTGTGTCCCACTTTCTACCTTCCAGGTTCGCTGAAGGAGCGAGCCTCACGCTAACCAAGATCATCTGTACCCGGCCTGCCCTGGCGGCGGCCCCTGTCCCTGGCTCCACAGATGAATGCAGGCTGTTCTTTGCCAGCTCACATAGAAATAGTTTGCCCCTGGCTTCTCTCTTGCTGGAGTTTTCTCTCACATTCTCACATTTCATGGCCACTTCCCATGTAACCTGATCAGGAAATAGACTATTCCCTAGTCAAGAGTGGGCTTGCAATCTGTACAAGTATAAGGGCAAACATGGATGCCACCGCCATAGGGGACAGTAGTTGGCTGTCTCCTTTTCTGAGGGTCTTCAAATCCTTTTCTTTGTGAAAGGCCTTGGGCCTATAAATACTCTCATCTTTCTACTCTTTTTTTTTTTTTTAGTTGCCCTTCTCACCTATAATTTCCAACTCAGTTTTGAACAGAATCATTCTCTTCCTGACTAGATCAAAACCACTGATGAGAAAGATAAGCCTTGAAGCAGCAATTACACTTAAAACATCATCCCTGGCTCGGTGCCTGTGGCTCAACGGGCTAAGGCGCCAGCCACGTACACCTGAGCTGGAGGGTTCGAATCCAGCCCGGGCCCGCCAAACAACAATGACAGCTGCAACCAAAAAATGGCCAGGCGTTGTGGCGGGTGCCTGTAGTCCCAGCTACTTGGGAGGCTGAGGCAGGAGACTCGCTTGAGCCCAGGACTTGGAGGTTGCTGTGAGCTGTGACGCCACGGCACTCTGTCCAGGGTGACAGCTTGAGGCTCTGTCTCAAAAAAAAATAAAATAAAAAAAACATCGTCCCTGCCCTGGATCTGCCTGGAGCCAGTGCCCAAGTACGGTTTGGTGTGTACATGAAAACAAACATCTCTGCAGTCTTTGGGGCGGATGTTTCACTAGCTTTTCTTAAAAGGAATCTACTATTTTCAATATGGTTTTGCCTTTCCTCTCTCTTCCAAGTGCTTTTAGCAGCAGATCCCTTCCAAGTCTGTCTCGGATCCTCTTCAGAAGGTGGTGCTGCCCCCAAAAGAGACTTTTGCCTGTAAGTGCTGAGGAACAAGCTCGTCTGGCTAGTTTTCCAGTCTGAGAGGCCATTGCTCTCCAAGTGCTCTGTTAGCAAACATGATGCGGAAACGATTACAGGTGGTGTTTTCTTAGAGGAGGCAAATCAGTAATTGCCAGGTCTGCACTCTGGTACCAAAGCTCTGAAGCACTTTGAACAATTGAGATACTTGATTTTGGGGTGACGCCTGTGGCTCAGTGAGTAGGCCCCATATACCAAGGGTAGCGGGTTCAAACCCAGCCCCTGCCAAACAGAAAGACAAAAAGAAAAAGAAAGGATACTTGATTTGATGAATGTGTGAATGGTATCTCATCTCTTAAATATGTCCTGAGAGACTTAGCAAAATCTTAGCAACAGTATAGTATAGCTGTATTTGGTGGGGCGTAATCGTTCAACAAATTAAACTTTCCTCAAATTTACATGTCTCTTTAGAATCCACAGTGTAAGCAAACTGCAATATGTTGGAGGGTTTTTTAAGCCACATATGGAGTCTTCCCCGCTACAAGAGGGTGGAAGTTGTAAACCCTCCAAGACTTTTCATTTTTTGCACGTGTGGCAGTGTTAAGATTTGTTTTATTACAGCCTTTGTAAAGAAGAGAAAGGCTTCTCTTGGGGTTAGCTCTGCAGCTGTTTGCGTTTTCAAGGAGTGTGATTGCTGCCGTCTTCCAGACTCCCCAGTGCCCCACTGCTTATACTATACTTGAAATTCTCAGGCTGTGGGAATCTCAGCCCTTCTTCATAAAGCAGCAGTGTTGAATTTTTAAATACCTGCTAAAATCCAGAAAACTTGGGATCCTGCTGACTCTTCAGGATCAGGGGACACAGCAATAGTTAGTGTGTCAGCAACAGAACTGAGCAGGAAGTGCCGCTTTCATTAGCTGGAGAGAAATCCTTGCTTTCTTTAAGCCACAGACCTCTTAGGCTGTCATCCCAGCTCCTCAGGTTTTCACTGGTCTGTCTGGCCCCCAGTGCCTCAGCCCCCTGAGACTATTTGCTTCTGGTCTCTTCTGTTGCTTTGGCAACAAGCAGATTTCGATGGCTACAGAGGTGCTGGAGTTGGCAAGCACTGAGGGTGGGTCTTGGATTTGCAACGTGACTCTCAAATAAGCCAGCCTATAGGGGCCCAGGGTGAAACTGGTTTGGGGGAACTACAGGTACAGGAGTTCATCTTTCTTTCCCCATCCTTCCAACAGCTCCCGTGTTGGCTGTGGGTCAGGTGAATGGATAGAACTTGGAGAACAGGGCTTGGCCCATCACCTCTGAGTGAGGTGCACATATCACCAGTAGGGATCGAGCTCTTCTCTCTAGCACACATCTGAACATTGTGTGCACCTTGTCCCATCATGCTCAATCTTGACTTTCTCCACTTCTGTTTATTAAAAAGGCAATTCCTGGTAGGTGGGCACTGACCCCCACAGCCTCTTGCTTTTCTTCCCAGGGACATCCTGGTTTGAGCTGAGATGGTTTCTATGAGCCTTTAGCAAGCATCAAAGGGAACACCTACTTCTTGACTCTAGAAGGTCCCATAAACACTCAGGACACCTTTCCTGTGGATTCGATGGTGAGGCAGTGAAAGTGTTCCCAGGAGCCCAGGAAGTGTGGCAGTGCATCCTTCTGCCAGCTGTTGCTCTCCATGTCCCCACCCCTTTATCTTAACCAAGGCTGTCCTTGCTCTCCGCAAAGGCCACCCTGCATAAATACTGCGTGCAAGCGGGATGTGTGGTGGCACAGCCCTGTCAAAGTCACAGCATCTTTTCTATCGTTCTAGTTCCAGGGTCTCTTCCGTGAGGACAACAGGCATCCGGAAAGTGCATACTCGCCACTTTGGGTGCTTACTGTCTCTGGCTTATTTCCGTCACTGGAAATCACTTAGAGAATCTTAGTGTTTTGGTCCCTGGTAAAACCTAGAAGACATTTGTGATGTCACAAAATGGAAGTTTTGTTTTTTTTTTGTTTTGTTTTGTTTTATAAATCTAAGAAGTTGTAAATGTTAATCATTTAGCAATTGCAATAAATGTAGAGGAAACCCAATTTTCCATGGTCTCCATCAATGTGTTTTTACAATCAGATCAATTATGCACATGTATGTGGTAGTGCAGACATGGACTAGGTGGCGTGCCACCCCCAGGGCATGCCTTTACTGACTGGTTCACTATAGTCCTTGTATCACTGGAAAAGCCCCAGTGAGCCATGCACAGTGAGGAGGGCAGTTCCTGTTCTGGGTGGGTTGGGGAAGGGGGAAACAGTACTACTGAGTCAGAAACCTGCCTTTGAGAAGGTGTGAAGGAAGAAGGAGCCCTGATTCAGCTGCACATATCCCCCCACGCATTACCCCATCCCAGGGCTGGAGTTCTAACTGCCAGCGTAAAACCAAGGCCCACCTGGGCCTTTCCCTAAGTAGTAGTTTCTCAGGACAGCTTCAAAGCTTCCTGCTGGGGCCAGGTGTGCTGGCTCGCACCTGTAATTCTAGCACTCTGGGAGGCCACGGTGGGTGGATTGCTTTAGCTCACAAGTTGCAGACCAGCTTGAGCAAGAGTGAGACCCCGTCTCTACTAGAAATGAAAAACTGAGGCAAGAGGATTGTTTGAGCCCCAAGAGTTTGAAGTTGCTGTGAGCTATGATGCTATAGCACTCTACCAAGGGCAACAAAGTAAGACTCTGTTTCCCAAAAATAAACCTCCCTGCTGTTCCTGGTGCTGTCCAGCCTACCTGGAACTCCTCCATCAGCAGCCCCTTGGCCCTTCAGGTGAGGAGGGAGTGCAGAGGGCACAGCAGAGAATGAACCTGCACCTAAAGGACCTGGAGGGCCTCACCTGCTCGGTGTGAAGAGAAGAGGCCAGGCTGCAGACAGGAGGCTGGGTGCTGTGCCCAGGATCCCAGGGCAGGTGAATCTGCATTTAGGAAAGTCCACATGGCCCGGATAGCGGGAGAAAACCTGACAGAGCCCTTTAGGTGGCTGATGAAGGACCCTACCCTTGTTTCTCCCCGCTGTGTCCTGGAGGGCAGTCAAGAGTGGCAGTGACCCTTTTGACATTGGTGGGAGCTGTTGCCAGCCAAGACTCTCACAAATTTACCTTCTTAGTGGTATCCGACCACTTCCTCAGCTCCTTGAGGAAGTCACCTGGAACATGCAGCAACCCCACCCCATGATGGGTGAGCAGCTAGCAGGAATTTGCTATCTGGCAGTGGTACTCCCAGCTCCTCTTCATACCACCCTGGGGCTAGTGAGGATCACCTAGAAAGACAGAAGACGGTCTCCAGCCCAATTTGTCTGTCCTGGCTTTGAGCCTAGACAGGTCACTGGACCTCAGGCCTCAGTTTCCCCTCTGCAAACTGAGAAGGATTTCGTCCCACTTGAAATGTAAAATGTCCCCTGCTACCCTATAATTTAGTGTTGACTGGACCCTAAATATGCCTCTCAGCCTTTTTCCTCCCTCCAACTCTCCTGGGATGAGAGGGGCAGAGGGTACTGCCAAGAAGCTCTAGTCACGAAAGCAAGGAGTGGTACAGATGTTTTAACATGTGCATGTTCCAGCAACACATGAGTCCATATTCATTACAAGAGGTGAAAGAAACCCAAACCCAAATGTATGCAAACAAAGCACACAGATTTCCCCTACCCCTCCCATGTATCAATAAAAGGATAAGATCTACCAGGTAGGTCACTGGGAAATTGGCTTCCTCATGCCACGGGTGTTCTCAGCAGACTGTAGCCTGTGAGAGCAGGTCTTCAGTCCCTTTCCACACAGTTGATGATACATACAAGCAAATTTTAGATAGACTCTTTCTTAAAATGTAAATTATACTTCACTGCAAGTTCTATTCTGCCCTTTGCATTTTTTCACTTAAAAATTTCTGAAATATGGCTCAGCACCTGTGGCTCAACCGGCTAAGGCACCAGCCACGTACACCTGAGCTGGCAGGTTCGAATCCAGCCTGGGCCCGCCAAACAACAATGACGGCTGCAACCAAAAAATGGCCGGGCGTTGTGGTGGGCGCCTATAGTCCCAGCTACTTGGGAGGTGGAGGCAAGAGACTCGCTTGAGCCCAGGAGTTGGAGGTTGCTGTGAGCTGTGATGCTATAGCACTCTACCCAGGGTGACAGCTTGAGGCTCTGTCTCAAAAAAAAAAAAATTTCTGAAATAGGGTGGGGCTTTATCCCCAAAGAAGCCTGATTTAGAATGTAGGGACCAAAA
>CAUYRH010053681.1:0-14640 GCA_963574655.1 Perodicticus potto | reverse complement strand
TGGATAGAGTGCTATGGCATCACAGCTCACAGCAACCTCCAATTCCTGGGCTCAAGCGAGTCTCCTGCCTCTGCCTCCCAAGTAGCTGGGACTACAGGCACCCGCCACAACGCCCGGCCATTTTTTGGTTGCAGCCATCATTGTTGTTTGGTGGGCCCGGGCTGGATTCGAACCCGCCAGGTCAGGTGTTCGTGGCTGGCACTTTAGCCCGTGCCTCCAGTTTTATTTTCATTTTCCACTCTTTCTTTCAGTTACCACTGTCCCTCAGTTGAACTTTTTAGTTCAAGTCAACTGGGTTCAGGGAATCAGGACCTCTGACCCCCAACATCCCATTCTTGTTGCTTTGTAAATTCAGCTATAATCTAAAAGTGTATATATCTTGAGTAGTTTAGGGCTATTGATTTAGGAGATTGATGTTTGAATTGGAATGTTGTTTGGGGTCAAGAGTTATGCTGATTATTGTTTATTATGGGTCATGAGTTCTGCCAATTATTGTTGTTTAAGATAAGGGTTAACATGGTTTTTGCCTTTAACTTTCATGTATAAAACTCTGGTTTTGGAAATGGAAGGGCAGAATAGTCTTAGAGAAGCTACTCTCACTGTTCTCCTGAATTGCTGGTCTTCTGACAAAGTTTGATGGACCTATCCCCATCTCAGCATATTGGCTGACAGTGACAGGTAGCCAGACCCTCTTCATCAAATAATACTGAGAGAGACCACCTGTTTAAGGCTTCTTGAAAGTAGATCTCCAGGCCATGGCCACACATTCTCCACTCAGAATAAACTTCTTTAAGTTGTTTTACAGAGTTTGGGTTCTTTTCCCCTGGTATCTTCTTTTAAGAAATGGCAGGGTTTAGAAAGTGACTAAATAGCATTTTTTCAGTGCACAGAGCATGGGAGGGAGGGAGAAAGAAGGCCTGGCTGGCAAGGTAGTCTTGTTAGAAAGATCAGCCTCCTGGATACTAGGCTTCAAGGAACCGTTTTTTTTTTTTTATGCAAACCTTTAAGAGTGTAAAGGAGTTAAGGAAATTTCACCCCAAAATATGATTCCTTGTTATAAAGAATATTTTGAATTAGGGGAGGAGGATGGGTGGAGAGAGGGTAAATGGTGGGATCACACTTATGGTGCATCTTAGAAGGGTACAGGTGAAACCTATTAAATGCAGAATACAAATGTTTTCATACAATAAACGAGAAAACCACATGAAGGTTATGTCCAACAGTTAGATGAAAATATTTCAGATTGTATATGAAGCCAGCACATTGTACCCCATGATTGCACTAATGTACACAGCTATGATTTAATAAAAAAAAAAAAGAATATTTTTAATTAAATCCCATTCTATCTACATAAAACCTGAATAACCTGATTTAGAATCAGAAGGGGCTACTGAATTCCTTATTACATGCTAATAGACCTGGCCTCTGGGTCACCTGAAGCCCAAGACTTGTCTCTCAGGTTAATCTACAAATCAATCTGGTTTCACTCACTTACACACATCCCCCCCTAGCAACCACTTGCTATGGGTATACTTTCCAAGCTTTCCCCCTCTCCCTTCTAAAAGGCATCTTTAAAAGTCTCTGACCATCACTGAGACTTTGGGTAATCATTCTTGTTATTCTCCCATGCCCATTATTTGGAAATAACCTTTTTCTTATTAATCTACCATAATTGTGAGTTGATATTTCAGTGAACCGACCAAAGGGAAAAAGGTGGGTTTCACTGTGATCCCTACAGTTGTCAGATGTTCAGCAAACATGTCCCAGATGAAATAAGCATTTAACAGAGATTCTCTACAGATACAAATTTCTCCCCCATCCTCTCCACCAAGAGAGCCTAACAGCATTATTCCTGTTTGCCCCAAAGCCATCTCCAAATATGTCAAAGAAATGTATTTTGGGGTTAAATATTTCATATTTCCTTCTGAAAGCACATGTAGTAAGAATATGATGGAGTCTGTCAGGGTAGGGCAGACAAGACACAGCTGGTCTGGTGGGTTTAGGTCCCGCCTGACCTTCACACCCAGTCTCCCATTCTTACTCTTTTGTAAATTTAACTCCCACCCTGAAGATGCCTATCTTGAATGGTTTAGGAGGATTGATTTAGAATAACTTTTAAATGAGAATATTATTAATTGTTTACAAGTCATGGGTTCTGCCAATTATTAAGACAAAGGTTAACATGGTCTTCACTTTGAATTCCAATTTATAAAGCTGTAATGTTAGAAATGGAAGAACAGAACAGTCTTGGAGAGGCTACTCTCACTTATCGCCAGAATCCTGACCTCTGACAAAGTTTGGTGGACCTATCCCCATCTCTGAATATTGGCTGACAGTGATGGGTGGCCAGACCTTCTTTGTCCAGTAACATTTCAGCCCTTAAAAAAAAAAATTCTAGATATACTGTCCCTATGAAATGAGTTCATGTCCATTATAATCTTACAACTGTAGTCTAAAGAAACCCTTAAATGTGACTCCTCGCCTGTAGCTCAGAGCTAGGACTTCGGCCACATACACCGGGGCTGCCAAACAACAATGACAACTACAACAACAACACAAATAGCTGGGCATTGCAGCAGGTGGCTGTAGTCCCAGCTACTTGGGAGGCTGAAGCAAGAGAATCGCTTAAGCCCAAGAGTTTGACGTTGCTATGAACTGTCACATCACTGCACTCTACCAAGGGCTGCATAGTGAGACTGTCTCAAAAAAAACAAAAACAAAAAGCACACACAAAAAAACCCCTTAAATGTCTATCACAGGTTTATCTTCACAGATGCAAACCAGGGAAGAGATGATCACTCTTTTTTCCCCCTGAGAAGCTCACAACACTATTTCCTCTAACCCCTTTTTTGAATGTTCATCTCAAGATTTATTGAGCAACAAACAGAACTAAACAAGAATACTACCAATTGCCTCACTGCTCACTTCCTTCATCTCTCCCCTATTTCCTGTGTACCCCTCCTTTTTTTCTTTAAATGCAAAGTTCTCAACCCCTTCCACGGAGAGCCTAGTCCCCAACAGATCATTCTGAGCTGCACTTTCCCTCCAACCCCATGTCTTCAAAATCTTGGCTTCCTAAACTTCAATTGACTGTGACCCTCGTTTTCTGTCACTTATTAAGTTAACTGTGTAGATTGGGAAAGGCACGCTTGGAGGAATTTAGGAATACACTGAGGAATGGGGTGGGAGTGGGGGGTTGCAGCCAGACTAGACTGAAGAGAAATCTAATAAGAGAAAGACAGGTTGGGTGTAGGGGGGCCGGGCAAGACTGGAAGCGAAACCGGACCACTCCCACAACCTGGCTCCCACTACCGGCCCTTTTCAGGAGGGAAGGCCAAGATTCCTGAAAGACCCAGTGAGAGGTCAAAGACCAAAATAAAAGATTATTCCGAAACGCGAACAAAAGGAACCCGAGTCCAGGGCCCTTATTTCTACCCCGGTGCGGATGAGCTGAACTCCAAAAGGAAGTCAGCCCTGGGTTAAGGTGGATGGGGGTTTTAAAGCTTGGAAGGGTGGGGGTTGGCACATTCCCTTCCCTGAGTGGGATATCCATCCGAAGGGTGGGGGTTGGCACATTCACCTTTCCTAGATGGGACATCCAAGCTCTGTTTGGGCGGGTCCCTCCATTTGACTCTATCAGTCAAGATTGAGAAGAGCGGAAAAAGAAGAAAGAAAAGAGGGAGAAAAGAAAGAGAAAGAAAAGCCCCCAAGGATCAGTCTCATAGATGGCCCCGGGGAGGTGCGGTTCTGGATCTTTGAGTCTAAGATTCCAAGCAGTAACGAATCCAAGTGTATGTCTCAGGAAAAACTGAAGGCACACGACACACAGAGTCACCACAAGGAATTTAAATGGAATATAAATACATGTCTCTGCCTGGTCCCTGGTACTAGCACTTACTAGTATCTTCTATCCAACTACCTGCTGAGTGTGTCCTCTCCAGGAAACGAAGATTATCTTTTCACTAGTTCGGTTTCGGTCCTAACAGCCATACTGCTTCAGTCCAGCTGGTTTGCTTTGCTTAGTAGGCTGGCTGGAGAGTGAGATTCCGAACCATCCTCGTAGATTCCTGGGAATTAAACAGAGACCTCTGAGGAATTATCTCTTTAGAGACCAAGCTGATTTTAATTTAAAATTAGCTCCCCCGGAGCTGACCAATTTGAGAGATTTTCTGGAAAGCACTTATATACCCAGAGGAGCTGGACTTATCAGCAACTGCCATGCATATAGCTTTATTATATATAGCTAGAAAATTTGAAATTGAAAATTCGACGCCATCTCACTGTTTTCCACACAGGCCATGGGGCTTTCTATATAATAGTGAAACTCCCTTTATAAAGTAAATAAAAGGCCATAGTGTGGAATTGTGGTAGGGGCCTGAATTCTGCAAACATATGGGCATAGTTTATTATATATATATATATATATTTATATTTCCCCCCCTTCCTTAGATGGCAGGTAACAGCTCATAATTGGAAGGTGTAAACAATGAGACTAGGGCCAGATTTATTGAAAGGGGAGGGTGACTCAACTAGGCAGTGCAGAGATGGTGTCTGGAACCTGGAGCAATTAGAGACTACTTTTATAGCGGGCGTCTGGGAATGGGCACCTTCCACAGGTTGCCTGTCTGGTTAGGGTCTTTTGGCAGGAACTTCTGGGAGTGGGATTAGCCAAATCCTTTATGTCTCAGTCTTAGGAGAGGAAGTGAAGGAGGGGGAACAGTGTTTGTGTGTGGCTGCATTAGGCCTCCCCGAACATTGCCCCCAGCGATAATAGAGGGGGAGAAATCATGTAGCTTTCAGAGAAGAGTTCCTTGTCTCTGATTTAATTAGTTTATGTAGAAAAGAATTAATCACGGGAATTAGTTCCTTCGAATATAGGGTTCCCCATTCAGACCTGGACAGGAACTTCCCATTTTTCTAGGCCTAGCAAACAGGCTTTCTCCACAGGGCACTCTCTAGATGCAAACAGGATCAGAGAAAAGCAACCTGACCAATATATCTCATCTGGAGTGCCCTTCCTGAAGTGAAAAACACACACCCTGCAGCATTGCTAGGTACAATTCATTTGCTAATACATTCATTGTCACAGACAGTATGTTTTCTGTCTGACTTTCATGGCCAAGTGTGACATAGATTTCCCAAGATGCCCTCTGCTCAAAGGCAGTATATGAACCCTTACATAAAAGACCCATTGTAGGTTTTCCCACTTGAGGATCACCCCCTCAGCTTTGGAAGTTTTGTTACCCTTCTTTCTCGGTCTTTCCCTATAAATAAATTTTGTCCTGTCACTTACTTCATTCTTGAATCTCCAGACCAAGGACCTGAGGCAGAGAAAAATGCTGGTGAGACTTCCACAAGCATTTCCACTAGACTATTACATAAAAACAGAGACATGAAAACTAATGAAACAAAAGATTCTTGCTACACAGAGGGGAGAGTACAATATCATAAGAAGAGGGTGGTGTTCGGCAAATGATTGCCATCAGGCCTAGAGAGTTAAATTTCTATGAAACATTAGAAGAACACAGAAAATAGCTTAAGGACATATAGGAATTTGACAAAAAGGGAACATGCATTAATTAGAAAAAGAGTACTGCTTCATTAACATAGTCATAAAACATCATGTGCTCTTTTGTCAGGTACACTATGATCTTTGGAAGCTTGTGGAGAAGTTATTACATATGTGCACTGAAATTTCATAAGAAATAAGAAAAACAATAAGCAATACATCTGTGGCTGCTATTTAAACAGACCAATATGAAAAGAAAATAAAATTTCAGGACCTTCCAAATTTATTATGCCAAAGGGAAATGTTAATTCCTGGGAACAGTCATGAAAATCAGCTGGTTTCCATCTCTGAAGCATGACCATCACTTCCTGACACATAGTATGTTAAACCAGACCCCCCTAGTCTTCATTCAAATGACTCTGGAGAGAAAGACCCTTATCATTGTTACCACTTTACAGTAGAACGTTAGGCAACTCCCTTAAAGTGCAATCAATAGTAGTCAGTGAAATCTTGTATCTGTGTTAGTCTAGCTTTGTATGGAAAATGTAATTCTATTCAGCATTTCGTTTTTGCCTGTAAATACACTAAACGATCCTCACTTTTCCCTTTACCGGGAGTACTGATCACCTTTCTTTGGTGTTCGTGTTTGCTTGCACGGCTCTCACACTTTGTACTTGAATAAACTCATTTAACTGCATTATTTTGATTATTTTTAGATTAACACCACGTAACAATGATTCATGCTCAAGACTGTTAGACAGGAATCAATTATCACAGAAACACCAAATCTCGTCAAAAGTCAAAAATATAATGGTCTGCTGTTTCTCGAGTAGTTTATCAGTAAATTTCTCAGATGCGCATTCAGAGATGCTGAATACATCGGTTGCCTGTTTCTCATCTTTGTGACAGATGTTTCTCTTCGATAGTACGACCTTTCCCTATTTCTTTTCCCAGGGGAAAAAAACCCCAGGTAATTGGTACGTTCATAGGGGAAAACAGGCTGAGGCGCCAGACAGTCAAGCAGTCCGGAAACCCCTTTGGCCTAGAATTTACAGTTATGGTGTAGGTATTTCTGGAACTGAGAAAATCCGAAGGAGACGGAGAAAGTGTTTAAAGTCCCCCGGCTCTCGGGGTTACAGAAGCTCTGCGCAAAGAGTTCTTAATCAAATATCCCGGAAACTGTGTTCCCACTCCTTTCCAACGTGTTATGCTAATCTCAACAACCGATTTCTAAAGTTAGTCAATTGCCTCCGAAATTTCCCATTCACTGAATTAATTACTCAACTGAATGAGTTAAAACTTTTAAAGTGCTTGAACAGTGCCAACCACTTGGTCTACGAAAATTTCATGACTCGTTATTTTGAGCATACAAAGATAGGCGCAGATAGGCGCAAGGTATCTAGGCAGAACACGCCTTATGTGAAAAGGGAAAATTATATACAATGTAATGTTTAGTTTTTTATACATACAATGAATGGAACGTTTACTTTGACTCACTAGATTTATTTTTGCAAAATAATCGTTTTCCCTGACCGGGAATCGAACCCGGGCCGCGGCGGTGAGAGCGCCGAATCCTAACCACTAGACCACCAGGGAAGTTACGGGTCCTTTTCTGATACAGGTTTATGTATCCACAACTCCATACAGTCAGTGTTTTCCCTGTTCCCAGTTCTTCCATATGCCTGCACAAAGCCTTGTACTAACTTGTTTTGCATTAGCCAATAAAACCGGGACTACAAAGACGTGTGGCAACGCAAAGTACTAATTTAGAAAGCCTGTAGTAGGTGGTAGAGCTTCATTTACTTCGGTAAGTGGATTCACCAAGAGATAAATTGTAACATTAATGTGTAAATTGTCTTCTTGACTTTTCCTCATAAAATGGTGAACGTTTTGAAGACAGAAACAATGTTAAATTTGTTTTGGCTCCCCCGGAGTACTTGCTTTTTTTTTTTTTAAGTAAATGACTAATATTTAGGAACTAGGAAGACGGAAGAGATTAAAGTCATAACACTGTATTTTCAAAGGTCGTGGGCGGAGCCGAAATAGCTCAGTTGGGAGAGCGTTAGACTGAAGATCTAAAGGTCCCTGGTTCGATCCCGGGTTTCGGCACAAGGGCTGTCTCATTTTTAGTCCTCACGACCACTTAACATTAAATTTTAACTCTACAAATATATAATTCTCCTTAAAACGAAATAAAGGGACACATTTTTCTAAAACTCATAAAATAAGACACAAAAGAACTGTGTGATCAAACAACTGTTCACATAAGAGAACCCTGGGTGTGGGTTTCAACATCTCCCCAGATAAAAGAGCCAAACGTGCTGAAGGAAAGTCACTTGTCTCTCTTTGTAATATTTAGATACCTTCTTTCTTGATTTGAGCTCTCTTATACTTATTCTACCAAACCTACCTCTTTTTCCTCCTCATGGAGTTATCCCAACAGCCGTAAGCCAAAGTCAAATCTCAAAGGACTTCTTTCTTCTATTCTTTATACTTCATGAGCCCTCCTTTTCCCCCAGTATTACTCTCTGTCAGCTCCTAATTCAAACGACACAGGCCATCCAGATAGATGTGGAGGAGAGAAGTTTAATATGAGAAATACCAATTACCTTTTTTTTTAATCTATGTTCTCTCAATAAATATTTATTAAATGAACTCCTTTGCAACTCTGAAGGAATAGATAGAGGTATGGCAGGCGAAATGAAAGAAAGATTCCAGAAACAAGGGAGTCACATAAGTTGAGTTTAATTAAAGAGGTGGTTCCTGCTAGAGGAGGAAGGGAAATGCTGAGGCTTGAAAGAGAATGAGCCAGGGCATTCCCTCATCCTCCTTTCCCCATCTCCTAATTTGCTAGTCCTTGGCATAGCCCAATCTTTTGACCCCTCTTCCCATTCCATTCTGCCCATGTGTCTGTTGATTGCTCTCTTCCTTACCTGCCTCTCTTTAAGCTACAGAATGCCTCAATCTCCATTTTTAGATGAAAAAAAAAAAAAAACCCACAGAAGATATGTCCTCTTGTCTTGGCTTCATGTACTGTTCCCAGACTCTTTCCCCTGACCATCAAACTTATTGCAAGTTTATTCTCCACTTCCTTGCCTCGTCAATTGCTTATCCCTCAGCTTTGTCTGCATTCCAATTTCAGGGACCGTTAGTAAACTTCCAAATTTTCAAATGTCTTGGCTCTTTTTTGGTCCTACACTAAATTGTGCATGGTATGCAAACCCATTGACAATTCATGAAGCAATCGTTCTTTGGATCTTGGGACTCAGCTTTTCCCTCTTTTTTTCTACACTCTCTGGCTGCTCCATTTCAGCCTTCACCTCCCTTTTAATGTCTCTTTAGAAATGGTTCTTTCTCAGGGTCCTGACCTCTGTCTTTACATTAAATTTTTAAGTTTTAAATAAGTATAGATTCACATGCAGTTGTAAGAAATAGCATAGAGAGATCCTATATCCCCTTTACCTAATTAATCCAGTGATAACATCTTACAAATAATATAGTATCCTAATCAGGATATGGATACTGATAAAAATATAGAAGATTTCCATTACCACAGGGATCTCTCATGGTGCCCTTTTATAGCCTCACTCACTTTCCTCTTGCCCCTGCCTCAACCTTTGGCAACCACTAATCTGTTTTTCACCTCTATAACCTGTCATTTCAAAAATGTTACATAAACTGGGGTGCAGTGGCTCACAGTCCTAAACTTAGCACTATGGGAGGCCAAGGCTTGTGGCTTGCCTGAGATCATAAGTTCGAGATCTCCCTGAGCCAGAGTGAGATCTTGTCTCTAAAATAATAGCTGGGCATTGTGGTTGGTGCCTGTACTCCCAGCTACTTGGGAGGCTGAGGCAAGAGAATCGCTAGCACCCAAGAGTTTGATGTTGCTGTGAGCTATGATGCCACAGCACTCTACTGATGGTGACAAAATGAGACTGTCTCAAAAAAATAAGTTATATATATGGAATCATACATAATAAAACCTGTGGGGATTGGCATTTTTGCACTCACTGGCTTTTTGCAGAGATTCATCTAGGTTGCTGAGTCTATCAATAGTTTTTATTTTTTATTGCTCAGTAGTTATTCTATAGTGTGAATTTACCAATATGTTTGAATATTTGCCCATTGAAAGACATTTGCATCCTTTCAAGCTTTTTGCTATTATAAATAAAGCTTTCATAAACATTTGTGTACGGGATTTCGTGTGAACATAAACCTTCATTTCTCCAAGATAAATGCCCAGGAGTACAACTGCTAGGTGCTATGGTACTTGCACATTTAAGTTTTTTAAGAAATTGCCACTTGTTTTCTAGAGTAACTACATCATTTCACATTCCGACCAACAATGTATACAGCCTTATCAACATTTGGTCTTGCTACTAGTTTTTATTTTAGCCATTCTAGTAGTGTTATCTCATTGTGGTTATAATTTGCATTTCCTTTGAGCTAAGAATATTGAAAAACATTTTCATGTGCTTATATTCCATCTGTATATTATCTTTTGTGAAATGACTTTTTAGGTCTTTTGTTCAGTCCAGTAAGAATATTTGTATTCAAGTTTTTGTGTGGTAAGTCCCTGAAAAAAGCTGGAAATTCAGATCTGTTGTAGATCTCTCTCTTTGATATAGAGTTGTTATGCAATTTGTTAAAGAAAAAAAATTGGATGATACTTGAAAAGCATAGTAAGGAAGACTTTACTCATAGTAAGGAAGACTTTGTCAAGACAGGTATAGTGGGGGAAGGACGCGTTGAGATTGGCATACCTATCAAGGACAGTAACTACCATGGCTTCCAGTGCTTTGACCAAACCTCAGATGCGTGGCCTTTTGGCCAGGCGCCTGGGGATTCATATAGTTGGAGCATTTGTTGTATCCCGGGGGGTTGCAGCTTTTTATAAGTTTGCTGTGGCTGAACCAAGAAAGAAGGCATATGCAGATTTCTACAGAAATTATAATACTATGAAAGATTTTGAGGAGATGAGGAAGGCTGATGTCTTTCAGAGTGTAAAGTGATTTTGGAATATAAAGAATTTCTTTGGGCTGATTTACCTAGAAGTTTGTCACAGACCCGTGTTCCTGAGCTATGAATATGAGTGATAAATAAACTATTAATGAAAAAAAAAAAAAAGACAGGTGTAGTGACCACTGCAAGGAGATCTTGCAGTAGGGAAGAGAGAGAGGGCTCTACTCTGAATATAGCATGAGCAAGTGGAAATTTATAGCCAACTATGGGTGTGAGGGGGGCAGTGGATAGGGAAGTAGGAAGTAAGAGATCTAGTAAACAGATCTAACAGGATTCTTGCTGAATACAGGCCAGGGTCATCATGTGCGGGATAGTGAAGCCTGGGGAATCTGATCAGATTTCGAGGATGAATGGACATCCAGGATAGGGGATTCTTGCTTAACTTACTTGGCAGGGATCTTTGCTAACACAAGATTTTACAAGGAAGTCCATAGATGAACTTAGCAGAAGATTCAGAACCCTAACTAAAGTTGGGCCAAGCAAAGATCTTTGCCAGACTCTTACGCATCTGTGTTTGCAAAGTGCAATATAGACTACATTACTCTGCTGTTTTCGGAGAGGAAGAGTGCAGCATGGAGAAATCCCCAGGATAATAAACCACTAAGAAGAGTTTCTTGGAGTACAGACTGTATCACCTTTCTCTGTGTGCAACGACTGAAGACTGAGCAAAAGGTAGCATCTACAAGCCCCACCGTGAAACCACCTGGTTCTCATACAGCAAAAACAACAGTGGGAATTTTAAAGAAGGAAATCCTGGGAAAGGTAGCAACAGAAAAGAGACCGGGTTTCATCAGATGTCCCGAGCGGAACTGCAGGCATTACTGGCAGGCGCAGTCCCACCGCAGCCCAACTCGGGGAGTTTGTCCTGCTCCGGGTCCGGGTCCTCCTTCCTTAGACAACCTGGTACCCCGGGGATCCCCTGGGAATCCCACGTGGGTGCCAGGCTCGGTGCGGACGCCTGCTCCTTACGGCCGTAGCCCCGAACCCCGGCGCACTCACGATGCCGACTTCAGCCTCCCCGGGAGCTGGGATTACAAACGCGCGGCCGCGCTTGGCACGGCTGCAGCGAGGGCCTTGAAGCGGCGGCCGCCGGCAGTGTGTGCGGGGAGGCAGGATCCATCCCGCGTTCCCTTACTGTCCAGCTGTTCTAGATGGCAAGAGTAATTGATAGAACCGAACCAAAGGACGCAGAAAGCACTGGCCAAGATGTAACTGAGCAACCCTTATTGTGTTGTGCTCATAGTCTTTACAAAATGGTGAAACAAGTAGCCATAAATTGAATAAGGGATAGAGTGAAGGACTGTGTGGAATGTGCTTCGCAAACTTCCATAGATATAGGAAATCACCTGGAGATTTTGCTATCTAGGATTGAGTCTAAATAGTCTACATTTTTGTGAGACTCCCAGGTTAGGTCCATGTTGCTGATCATGCAGCAAATGACAAGGTGATTGACATTTTGGAACCTGGTGGTTCCATCATTATGCTATTCGAATATTTGAGTAAAAAGAGAAGAAAAAAGATAACCACAGTTTTAGCTCCACAGTGATTATGGATTTTTTTTCTTCCTTTTTAGTTCTTGTCCTTGTGCATACATAATTTTTCAATGGTAGAAACCATTACATTAGCATAATTGCATGTTTTATGCATTTCCACCTTGTGGTAAGTAATAAATATATGCATAGAATTGTCCCATCACTCCTGTTACTAGCCAACATTTACTGAGACCTTTGTTTGTGCTAGATATACTAGGTCCACCTGGGGAATCTGGACATGCAACGTGCACTTTTCTAAGGAGCTTATGGCCTGATAAAGAATAGAGACAATAATCCGTAAGAGTTAGATTTACTGGTATATTCTTGCACAGATGTAAGATCAGGGTGTTGTTTTCAGGGTCACCAGTATAGGCACCTAACCTGAAATAGGAATGGTTTACTGGAGGAGGTGATAGCTGAAATGTGTCTTAAAGATGAGCTATAATTAGTCTGGTAAAGAAGGGAATGGAAAGATCCTCTGCATGAAGCACTAGCAGGAGCAAAGCTGAAAAGATGTGAATGACTGGGAAAATCACTAGGTTCCTAATTCGATTAGACCTGAACAGAAAATCCAAGGTTCAGAAACCAAGAGGAAAAAGATAAAAGAGTTACCCCATGTGGAAGCTAGCATCTGACTTCAATGAGGTCTGTCAGCAATCACACCCATTTGTAGCCTATTTCCACAGTGAATCTTAGCTAATCCAATAGAATTTCACTGAAGTGACACTGTACTGGTTCCAGGCCTGAGCCTTACGAGATCTTACACCTTCTGATCTGGTTTCTTGGAAGGGTAAATCTTCATATGCTCCTTCTCAGAACCAAACCTAAGAAGGCACATGGAAAGCCCATGGCTAGGCACTCTGAGTAATGGTCTCAGCTAAGCTCCCAGCAAGTGACCAACATCTACTGCCACTACCAGTTATATTATATGAGTAAGCCATTTTGAATATCCCTGCCTGATCAAGCCTTCAGAGCAGTGAAGTCCTTGCTGATATCACATGAAGCAAAATTGCCCAGATGAACCCAGTCAATCCATAGAATCACGAGAGACAATAAAATGGTTGGTATTTTAAGCCAAGTGTTAGTTTTCTATAGCTATCATATCACCTTACATAAATGCAGTGGTTTTTTAAAACATAAATTTATTATATTAGAGTTTCATAAGACAGAAGTCTAGTATAATCTCACTGAACTAAAATCAAGGTATTGGCAGGCTGTATTCCTTTCTGTTGGATGCAGCAGAGAATCCGTTTCCTGTTCATTCTGGCTAATGACAAAGTTAATTTATATGCAGCTGTAGGACCTAAGTCTCTATTTTCTTGCTGGCTGTAAATTAATGGTCATACTCAGCTTCCAAGGCTCTTGCCTCTCTTGGTTCTTCAAAGTCAGCAATGGTGGGTGAAGTCCTCAAATCCCATCACTCTAAACTACTCTTCTGCTTCTCCTTCTCTTTCTTTCTCTCTCTCGACACAGGGCTTCACTCTGTCACTCATGTTGGAGTACAGTTGTGATTATAGCTCACTGAAGCCTTGAACTCCTGGACTCAAGCAGTCCTCCTACCTCAGGTTCTGGAGTGGCTGGGACTATAGGTACACACCACTCTGCCTGGCTAATTTTTCTAAATTTCTTTGTCTCATTATATTGCCCAGGCTGGTCTCAAACTCCTGGCTGCAAGTGATTTTCCCACTTTGGTCTCCCAAAGTGTTGGGATTACAGACATGAGTCACTGTGTCAGGCCCTTTTCTCTTTCTCAAGATACTTAGCTTAAATCACTTCTGCAAAGTTCCTTTGCCATGTGAGGTAACATAGTTACAGTTTCTGGAGATTAGGAAGTGGATATTTGAGTGAGAGCTCATTATTCTTCCTACCACAAGCCACTACATGAGAACACACTGTTAGCCATATCTTGACAATGCTAAATACTTTGAACTTTACCTAAAAGGGTGTGAGGAGACAGGAAAGCGTCCTTCTGAACAGAGAGATAAGTATGACTGAGAAGGGAGGTCAACCATGCCTCATCATGCCCCCTCCACTTTGGGTGTTTTTTTTATTTTATATTATTTTATTTTTGGTAGCAATAAGATACAAAATCATTAACAAGCCTTAGGCCATGTAAGACAACAGTTAAATCATACCTACAGGTCATGCATTTACTTAACAGATCACTTGAGTCTAGGTCAGTGGTTCTCATCCTGTGGGTCGGGACCCCTTTGAGGGTCGAACAACCCTTTCACAGGGGTCGCCTAAATACATCCTGCATATCCGATATTTACATTATGATTTATAACAGTAGCAAAATTACAGTTATGAAGTAGTAATGAAAATAATTTTATGGTTGGTGGGCATCACAACATGAGGAACTGTATTAAAGGGTCATGGCATTAGGAAAGTTGAGAGCCACTGGTCTAGGTATATATTTTTTATATGTCCAGTGGCTTGTTTCTGATTAAAAGACATCCTTATCTTTCTTTTTTTTTTTTTTTTTTTTTTTTTTTTTTTTTAAAATAACAAAAAGATTTTGCCCGGGGTATTTGACCTGGGAACAAAAAAAAAAAAAAACAACAAAAAAAGGGGAAA
>CAUYRH010053680.1:0-10356 GCA_963574655.1 Perodicticus potto | reverse complement strand
CAAGAGAAAGGGCTTTGTTTACCTCCCAGGATTTACACAGAGATGTCTGCTAAGTGGGATTATGTTTCGATAATTGCATATTGGGAACATTTTATTTAAAATATTTAAATAAAAAATGAAAATACTTTGGTGGCACATATGTATTTCTAATTAAATTAATAATGACATTAGTTGAGTGCTTTTATCTCCCAGGCATTTTGCTTTTATAACTAATTTTTATTTTTATTTAGTTATTTACGTATTTTTTTTTTTTTTTTTTGTAGTGATAGAGTTTCACTTTGGCCCCCTCAGTAGAGTGCCGTGGTGTCACAGCTCACCGCAACCTCCAACTCCTGGGCTTAGGCGATTCTCTTGCCTCAGCCTCCCGAGTAGCTGGGACTACAGGTGCCCACCACAACACCCGGCTATTTTTTTGTTGTAGTTTGGCCAGGGCCAGGTTTGAACCCACCACTCTCAGCATATGGGGGCCAGCGCCCTGCCCACTGAACCACAGGTGCCACCTATAACTAATTTTTAGAACAACATGAAGGGAATAATTTCCCCCATTTTGTAACTGAAGATACAGTATTAAATAATGTGCCCACATGGTAAGTGAGAAAGTCAGGATTTAAAGTCAAATCTCTTTGATGAACGCCATTCTCTAGGGAGTTAAGTGATACCTTGCAGTGGTCAGCACATGTGGCAGTGAACTTAATAGATACCAAGCAGGTGGGAGAGGGCAGTAGGGAACAGGTAAAGTTATGCATAATGGGTATAACACACACTATTCAGGGAGGGGCACACGTGTAACTTTGACTCAGACTGCACAAAAGAAATCCATGTACCCAAAATGTTTATAACTCTATAATATTTGGAATTTTTTTAAAAAGATGGACATAAAATAAAGTTAAACTTCATTGCCTAGTCCATGTTTCTTTCGACATTTGAGCAACTTCTCTGATATAACCATATTCACACACATAAAAGTTATGATATATGTGGTTACTTTCTAAAGATAAAGAAAATTAAAGCCTATATTATATCTGGGTCCTATATCTATGTAGATGTTACTTTCCAGGGGATTTGATCTCATCCGAATCTATAAAATAGTGATATGTAATATATTTTTCAGTACTCCATGTATCTCTTTTAAAATTGTTCTTCACATTGTACTCAAGGATATGAACCACCTGAGCTGCGATCAAAATCAATATGATGTTAATATTTTAAAAGTAAATTTTTTAAAAATTTAGAATAAGTGGAACTTTCATATGAGAATGAATAGCAGCATGATTTTTACTAGAACAGGAAAAACATTTGTGAGATTCTTCTGTATAAAAACAGAAAACCCTACCATTTGAAAAAGAGCCTAAAAGAAATCATTTCTTTCGATCCATCTTTTGATGTCATATTTACTGTCCAAAAGGGGATGATGTAGTAATATAAGTTATAAGACTTTATTGATTATTTGTGATAAATAAGCTTTATTGAACAATGACATGTGCTGTTTGTCCTCTCATACTCATAGCGACCTGACAAATTATGTTCCATTTTTTATAATACATTACAGCTTAGGAAATGGAAGCTCAGTAAGGTTAAGTAAGACGGTCAGGATGAAACAGTTGGTAAGGGCCAGAGGTATATTTAAACCCATTTCTCAGGTGGCACCTGTGGCTAAAAGGAGTAGGGCGCCGACCCCATATGCCGGGGGGTGATGGGTTCAAACCCAGCCCCGGCCAAAAACTGCAAAATATTAAAAAAATAAAAAAAAAAAACATTTCTCCCTGATACGGATTTCTCTGCTTTCCATTATAACTTCTTTAGTGCATGAGATGATCTTCAACGTGTGTGTGTCCACAATCCTTGAAATAAAATGTTTAGTTTTCCTTTGGTTACAAGACGCACTCACTTAGGGGATGCATTCTACCAGGGGAGGATGTGTAAGTGGTTACGAATGCTCATTTTAAGAATGAATTCTAAAATAATGTGCTGAAACCTCAGAACATCCCACTTGGGTGTGGAGCGAGGAGCCCATTCAGCCTCTCCCAAATAGCGTTTACTGTAGTTGCTTCTGCAGAATTAATTTTTAGCATCCCTTTGACATCTCAGGTTCCCCCTGACTGACCTGCTTTTCCCCATGTCAGAAGCTGTAATGACAGGAGTGGCTGCACCACTGCCAGAAAATTTTGAAAATTAATTTCTGGGATGAAATCTCTTTGGCAGAGAAAAACTGTCTTGGAGAATTAGCAAATTTCTGATTTCAAGCCACACTCATGGATGCCTATTTATGGGCAGGGCTGAGGTGCTCAGAATTGGCCAGCTTAGAAATCAATAACTTAAAACCTTAATTTTGCATTAAAACTCCTTGAGAAATGTTATAGAGTAGAGCACAAAGTTATATGTCTTAAAAAAGATTGAACTTGACTCTTCAAAACATGGTAGGCTTGGGGCTGGCTACTTACGCCTTTGTGTGGGGATAGCTTGAGTTTCTTCTTCCCTCAAGGCTATTTCCTTAGACATATCCAAGGAGTATCAGAGGTAATTAGACCCAAGTGTCTCCCTTGCAAAGGAGCAGGTTTGTTCTAAGAACTATATGTTTTTATTCCTAGCAGTAAAACTGGAAAAGTGTACTTGTGGTTGGGGTCCCTAGGGCCAAGGGCTCTGGCACTTTTAAAATCCTTCCCTGTCTCTCACTTTTCATGTTCTTGCCTTTTGGAGTCTTTGACACATTTGGCCATCCCCGAAGGATGGAAGCCTGCTAGAGTGGGAAATTTGCTTCTCTCCAACCATAAAATTCAGCCAAGCCACATGTAACACATATAAATTTATTTCAAATGTATTTTAAGCTCCTAGTAAGGGGTGATTTAAATTCATAACTGCTAATTTATGATGCAACCTCATTAGATTAGGCATTATGAGCCTCCTGGAGAAAGGAGATACTAGGATGTTAGCTGGCTCTTTGCCACACAATCAGTCACCAACTAACGTCCTATATGCTTGGCCCCAAGTTCTGGTGGCCTCTTTCTATCATGCCAACTGACTTTCTTTGCATATGACTTCTCACCCTGGGTCTGCTAGCTCCTAAAGGAAAAGGCTAAGAGCTGCTACTTGCAGAACTACCAGCCCAGATTAGAAATGTCAAAGCCAGCGGTCTTCCTTACAACCTCAAAACAGTTTCACACTGCTGGGCACAGTATAATCCCAGCACTCCGGGAGGCCAAGGCAGGAGAATCATGACAGGTCAGGATTTCAAGACCAGTCTGGGCAATATAGCAAAACTCTGTCTCTATAAAGAATTAAAAAAATTAGCCAGGCATATTGGCACCCACTTATAATCCCAGCTACTTGGGAGGCTGAGCCAGGAGGATTGCTAGAGCCCAGGAGTTTGACGTAACAGTAAGCTATGATTGTACCACTGATTTGTACCACTGTGTGGGAGACAGAGTGAGACCCTGTCTCTACAAATAAATACATACATACATACATACATATATAAGCAAATGAACAATTTCACATTTCCAGTTTGGAAATGATCAGTGTATCTTCTGTGTCCTGACACTTTACTTTTTTTGACTATGCTCACATACAAATGCCAGGGTCCTGCTCCCAGGGCAGCACAACCTGTGGATCTTGTACACAATTATGAATTAATAAAAAAAAAATGAGAGGAAAAAACATTAAAAAAAAAAGACATGAGGATCTGGTGGCAAGCAACTGAAGAAATATAAAGTTAGAAATGATGAAAGATAAAGAGACAAGACACACAGAATAGAATTTTCAAAGGTGGGAACAAAGGACACCACCACCCATTTGTGGGGTTCTGACAGTGGCCGTTCCACTCGGCTTTTATTGAAGGCTATTTGCTCATTAGCCTAGAGGATAAGCTGAAGAAGGGAACAAAGATGTCAGCAGTTTCTGAGTGAGCATATCAGCTCTTATCATTTCTATAATCATTAACCTTAAGGGTCCGAGCAGCCTTGAGAAATCCAGAACCTGAGCCTCGTATGGGGGCAGCCTCCTGTCTGTGGTCACAAACACAGATTCCTAGGGAGGTGCTAATCTCCACTAGTTCACTGCAGAGTAAAACACCACTGGCATCAGTCTCCTCTGAAGAATCGGTGGGAGAGAGGAATTTTCCTCTCATCACCACCAAAGAAGGTCTTCCTCTGAGATAAGGGATATAAGCCCTCCTACCCATATTTCAGGGCTTGAGCTGTTCCCCTGATCTCTGCCTCAGCCAAATACAAATTTCCACAGTGGGTATTTGCTTTGACTGTGAGCTAGGCAGGAACTGGTATAGTTAATGTTTCTTACTAGGCCTTGCACACAGCTTCCTCTGTGGTCATTATTCAGAGTGTTTATAGACCTGACAGCAGTGTTAGTATGCTATATCCCAAATAGGCCAGGTTTCTAGCAAAAGCAGAAAACTTTCTCAGATAAGAAATAGAGCAGCAGCTGGTTTAAAGGTAAACTAGCTGACTTTCCTTTATTCCACCTTGCTCAGCTTACTTTTTTTTATTTTCCCCTTTTTCTGGGGGTGTTTTCCCTTGAAAGAATGGGGTCTTTGGTCCCCATTCTGCCTGCAACCTCTCATGGCCTCATCCTGACCTGTCTCTGCTCCTGCCCTGGCCCCTTATTTACATTGGCAAAGTAGTGAGTGGTACAAGTAAGGGAATAAACCCAGAAAATATGCATAATTTTAAAATGCTATTAAAAATAATAAGGTAAAAGGGTGATTTAAAATACTTTTTAAAAATAAACTTATGTCATGGCATTTCAAGTCACACTTTAAAAAATTGTGTGATGTCTACAGTTCTTTATAATTTTGCCCACCAAGCCATTTAGACATGGTGCAGGCGTGGGAAAATCACATTAAAATACTCAGTTTAACAAACAAGAGAAACTGTTCCTAAAAAATATGCCAGATGAACTGTCTATAAAAAGACATGTGATGTCAATATTAGTTCCTGCCTCAGACTATTTATCTTGTTTTGCAGTCCCACTAAAAATTCAGGCAGCACCACTAAGTGTTTTTAAAAAAAGCAATAAATAATTTATCTCTGCAAATAAGACCCTTGCTTTCTGTGGCGAGATTACCTTTCCAAAGCCTTCAGCATTAGAATCAGCCAGGCCAATTCATGGGAGTTTATAATTAATCCTAACAGGCGAAGGCTAAGTGGGGGTGAAAACGAAGCCAGACGATTCTCTGGAATAGACCTGAAAGGTGGGGTACAGCCAACCAGGTTCTGTGTAAGGGCTGCAAATAATTGTTGAGAAAAACCTGTAAGTTTGGGGACAGCTTTTAGCAAGATGGAGAGCCTTATTTTTTTATGTCTGCCACTAAGAGCTGGACAAGCTCCATATACAGTATCTAAGGCCATGTTCACGCTTCCCTCAAGTGTGAACTATGTGTGTGCATATGTGTGTGATTCTCTCCATTGGTTCACTTGGAATTCTAGTCTTCCATTTATGATTTCTTTTTAGAACATATAATATAAATAAAAAAGAAACCTCACTGAAGCCACGAAGAGCAAAATGCTCGTGTCATCCCGTTTTGTCTGTTGCCTGTGGATTTGTTGGGCTGTGCATTTTCTTCTCTGTGTCACTGACAGTTTCGCACAGAATGCCAACTTCAGAAACATGCTGTAGCTTGGCTTACGTGAATATCTTTGGCAACAAATGGTACAAATCTGGCTATGGAGAAGACAACATTGTCCTACTTTAGTTCTTCAAGGGAAAAAGTAGTAACAGTGTGAAGAAAATAACTATGTACCAATTCCCATAAGAAATATGTGTTGGAAAAATCTAATATTTTAGATATTTTGCAAGTTAGTATCTTTTGACTCTTTTTTGGCCTCTCTCACCTAGGAACAGGTTATGGTCAGCTCATGGTACCTCAGTCACACTGTGTCAGTTCAGGGAAAGCACATAACCTTGTTTTCTCCAACCCGTACATCTCTGAGAGTGTAGTTTAAAAATTGTTTTATATGGTAACAGCTGTGCATTAACAACCTCTGAGAAAACAGTTGAATAGCTACACCTATCAGTGACAGAACAAGTTTCTCTCTCTCTCCTTTCATGTGTACACACAAGCTTTGATATTTTCACTTCCCAGAGTGTTGTGTTGTACAATCCATCCCTACAACTACTGCCTGCAGTAATATTAATAATAGTCACCCCAGGCAAACCCCATAGAAAGGTTTGCCCAGTACCCACCACCTGCCACCCACGGTCATTCTTGTTTCTACCTGTGCTTCAGGAACACCACGTGCATAGCAACAGCTCTCAAAGCATTCGTCATGCTCTCCTATGGTCTCGACTTTTCTATTCCTCCATCACACTGAGCAGTAAAAGCCCTGACTTGGAAATAGCTTCGTAGCCATCGCCTTTCCCAGCATGCTGCGTGGCATAGAGTAAGCCTGTCGAAAATAATTGTTTGTAATAAATGAGCAGATATTCAAATGAAGTAAAGATGCCCCACTAAGAATATGGAAAAAAACAAGTAGCAAGAGGCTAAATAATCATAAGCATAGTTGAGTTCCTCAGTGACAGGAATTACAAGGGGCCAACACTGAGTGAGTTGCTGCAAGGTGTGACAGAAGTTTGGCGTCTCAGGAGAAAAATGACACTGTGAGTAGAGAAGCATTTGAACAAAACGTCTTGAGCTATTGCACTTGGCATTGGTGAGTCTGAACTCTCCATGTTGAGGCATAGGCTGATGCAGGGGCACATGGTTTCACTCCAATTAGACCCCTTTTCTTTTATATGAAATTACGATGGGGTCTTTCTGAAAACAGTTTTTTTAAATTGCTGTAACGTTTCTCATTTTACAGATGAAGAAACTGAGCCTCGGATGGTTAAAGTGAATCTCCAGTGTAATTACATTGTTAATCATTGAACCGAGATGATAATTTTTGTGCTCCAATAGACAGCTCAATGCTCTGTGCCATTAGGAGTGATAATTACCCTAACACCATACACTTCTAAAGTCCCGAGATATTGTATGTGGCTGCTATAAACAACATTAGCAACAGGCTCAGAACACATTCTTAGATCTCAACTCCTACACAATGGTACTTGTAAATAGGATATTTTGCTAAGAATTAAAAAAAAAAAACAGGAGGATAATTAAAGCCTTTTGAAAAACAATTAACTGCTCCTAGGGATTCCAGCACTCATTTTCAACCATAGGAACTACTAAGCCAAAATTTGAAAATGTTGAAAATCAGTGCCAATTTGTAGATAACACACTAAAAAATGCATAAAACAACAGGATCCACTTATTAAACAGTTTCTGCAGTTAGTTTACAAGTAAATAATTCACCATAGATTTAAATAATGGTGGAAAGATATATTCACTTATTAAGAAAATAATTACCAGGGATCTGTATGTGTTCATTAGGCTTCTCCAGAGAAACAGAACCAAAACTAGAATGTGAGATATATATGCGTGCTATATATGTGTGTGTGTCTGTGTGTGTATATATGTACATATTATACATTATATATACATCTATTGAATTAGCTCAAAAAATATGTATATATCTATTTATATGTATAGATCTAGATACAGATATAAAGAGTTTATTTTTAGGACTCGGCTTATTGGTAATTGGGTGGGCTAAGACCAAGATCTTCAGGGCAAGTTGGCAATTCTAGCCCGAGTTGGTGATGCAGGCTAAAGGCACTCTGGGGTAGAATTCAGTCCTCTTCAGGGGAAGTCAGTCTTTCCTTTTAATAGGATTAGGCTCACTTACATTACGGAGGGTAATATGCTTTGCTCAAAAATCTGTTGATTTTAAAGTTAATCACATCTAAAAAATACCTTTGCAGCAACATCTGGACTGGTATTTGACCAAACAGCTGGGCACTGCAGTTTAGCCAAGTTGATACATAAATTTAATTATCATAGGCTACGTGTCAGAAACTTCATGGAGCTGGAGGTTACACTTGGGAGCAGTCAAGTTTGGAAGATATCTGGTGAACAGGTGGCCACACAAACATGAGTTTCACTGTTCCCAAGCTCCAGAAATGAAAAGTGAGGGTACTTTTAGAAGTTGTAGCAGGAAAACCTGACCCACTCTGAAGGCTTGAGTTACCACCCCCGAGAAAGTGACATTTGGACCTGAAGAAGCCTTTAAAAAAGTGGTTAACCAAAGATAAGGAAGACTCTGAAATAGGCTGGAGGAAACCCGGGCTTGGGGTTAGGCCAGCAAGGTTGGACCCTAGGATGTGTGGGGACATTGGGTGCAGAGGATGTTTAAATGATGGGACCAACCACGTCCTTCATGATCCTGCAGATCATTTACGAATTTGCCCCTGTTAATGCAGAACAATTATTATTTAAAGTCTCTCTATAGGCTTTGTGCCAAATGTGTCAGTAGGGCTAAGCATAGAATGCAAGGTGCCTTTGGGGGGCTGGTAAACAGGGCATGTGGAGGTGGAGATGGGTTTGAGTTAGCTCTGTTCTGGAGGATATTTTAGAGAACACAGCATTAGGCTATGAGAGCTGAGGGAGAAGTAGCTATCAAGGGTGGTTCTGAGATTCCAAGCTAGCTCACCAGTTCAAGCTCGTTATGATGGGGAACGCTGGTTTGGGATTCTGAGTTCACATCGAGTTGAAGGCACTCATGGTGTAGCCAGGGGGAGAAATCTAACAGGCAGTTGGACACGTAGCTCTGAGACTCTGAAAAGACATCTAGAATGAAAGAGGACTGAGAAACTATGAAGGTGGGTGAGATTTCATAGGGGGGATATTGTGATAAAAAAGAGAAAGTTCAAGGACCAAGCTCATAGCAACTCAGAACTAAACATGAGTGACCAAGGGAGGAGATAAAGCAGAATGGCTTGAGGAATATGGACAAAAGCAGCGCCTTCAAAACTGGCAGAGTTGTGTCTTTCTTCTGCAAAATTCTGCAGAAGAATTCTAACAGAATTCTGCAAGAATTCAAGCAATTCTTCTGCAGAATTCTGCAGAATTCAAGCAAGAAGTTAGTGACTTCTTTCCCATGTGATTCTCTAATCACATCCAGGAGAGGTTTTCCAATTTTAAGGACTCAGGTGATTGATTTTGTTGTGCCCAGGAGTTCCACAATGACCACACTGCCAAGCAAGCCAAATTTACAGCAGAGTCCTTTTATTGAAGAGCTGACCGGCAACTGCTTCAGTGTCCCCACGTGGGGTTGCTGAGAGCAGCCCTGAATGCTTAAGGAGTTGGGTTTTTAAGGCTTGGTCTGCATCCTGGTTGGCACACAGGCTGTCCAGGTGCATTCGGGTGGGGTAGCAAGCAAGCATTGTACAGAAGCAGAATTTTGCAGTTAGTTAGCTATACGTCATATATCTTTGTTTTAATATTTTCCCATACATCTTAGTTCCGTTATTCTTTCCACCTGGTTTTGTTTAAAGGTCAGTCTGGGGATAGACTCAGTTCGTTTCCTAGGGAGTTAGTCAAGCAAGAAGTTAGTGACTTCTTTCCCATCTATCTTGTGAGTAAAGCAGACTTACTCCATTTTGTTGAGGGTTGCAGCCCAGGAATTTGCCAGGAGTTAACTGGCAAATTTTTTCTACTTTAGCCTAGGCCTAACAATTTGGACCCACCTAGATAATCTGGGATAATCTCTCAAATTTAAGGTTCTTAGCCTTAACCATGTCTATACTTTTTGCTGTGTAACATTTATATTCACAGGTCCCGAAGATTAGGATGTGTCCATTGTTAGGGAACGTTGCAAAAACTGCCAAAACAAGGATGTGGAACACAGCCGAGAACACACAGAAGATAAAACTAAAAATGTTCCGACTGGATGTCTCATGTGGAAATAAACAAGAGCAATTTAGGTTTGAAGATCATGGAGAGGAGCTAATAAATTAAATTAGAGAGATTGCAAGTAGATACTTTTTTCAAGAAGGCTGTAAAAAGTGCCAGACTTGAAACCTACTTGAGAACGAGTGGATATTTACTAGGATTGAAGGAATTATTGTCTATATTCAGGATTTGCTTGGTGGAGCAAGAATTCCACGCCACCCCACCTCCTAATTTGAAAGAGAGAGAGAGAGCCTCTAGTTCTATCCAGAGCATCTGAAGAAAAGTGAACAAGGAAATAATTGACAAATTAAAATAAAGTCTGAAGGTAATTGGTAACTGAGAAAATGAAACTAAGATAAATACATATTCTGAAATTCTCTACATTCATTTCAATTTTTAAAAAATATGACAGTTACCGTATGGTTTTAGATACTTGTGTTTCAGAGCAATTAATCACCTAATAAATGTGTCTCTAATGAGCATTTGCCAACAGTTTGATGTTGGTAAAAATAATGTGTTTCACATCTGCTGTTTCTGAAGCCAAAAGGCATCAAAATAATATCTGTGGCTAGTGA
>CAUYRH010053679.1:0-26086 GCA_963574655.1 Perodicticus potto | reverse complement strand
GAAGCCCAGCAAGCATGGGGCGCAGGGCCAGGCACTCACCTCCAGCTTCCCTGGCTGTAGGGGAGGGAGGCTCACCACAGCCCCCCTCGGAGTCTTTTCCCAGTGGGGCGCTTTTTCCAGCAGGCTGGGGTGGGGGCACTGCTCAGGGATCTCCTCCCTCAGTCTTAGCAGGGGTTAGGCTTCTGGTTCATCAGGTAAGGGGGGGAAGGATGTACAGTAAGTTCAGAATGGTGGGGGAAACTTTAGTTCAGTTTTTCTGCCTAGCAATAGAGTTTTCAGAGTCACAGAGGAAGCACACCTCACTCAGGTGCTCAGGGGAAGCACACCTCACTTCCCATAGCACTCTTCCATGGGGTGAGACAAGAGGTCCACTGTTCACTGTTTGTCTGCAGAAAACCCGCAGGAGCAAAAGAGGAGAAAAAAAAAGAAAGGAAACAGAAAAGCAAGAATCTCAGAACTTTCTTGGGGGAGGGGACGGACACTCTTCCTTTCAGATGAATTTTGTACCTGAAGCTTGGTTTCTTGGGGTCGCAGCCAGTCTCAGCAGAGGTGACTCACAGAAATCACTTCTCTCTATCGGCTGGGCTCCCAGTATTCAGCTTAATTGCACAGTTTCTGGAGGTTATCTTCCCTTTTGGACAGGAGCCTTTTTCGGAAGCTGCTTCCAGTCAGCCATCTTGCTCCGCCCCCCTAGAATTGCTTTTGAGCATGGACTGAGTGCTGACCTTAGTGCATAGTCCCCCAAGGGGAGTACTTAAAAGGTGACCATAGTGATGTTCACCAGTGAGGTATGTAGCACTTTAGGACAAGTTTTCAAACTTAATTGTCAGGCCTTTGTATATAGGTATTGAAATATTATATCTACTCCCAAATATGTACAACTATTTTATAACCAATTTTTTAAAAAAAAGAATAACCATGTAATTTTCTTGTGATTCTTTGGATCATGAATTCAGGCAGGACACAGCAGACTTGATACATTTCTATTCCATTTGGTGTTGGCTACGATGGCTGACCTGGGGCAGGAGAATTCCACATGACCTCGCTCATTTATCTGCTGGCAATTAAGGGGATGAGTACCACCTGGGACACCTAAATTGTCCTCTACATGGTTTCTCTCTTCATGTTTTCTCATATTCCAGATCTTCTATCTGCATGTGTCTATCATAAGACTAACACAAGCATCTTCTAAGAAAGTGAATATGAAGGTGAAAAAAACCTCACAGCATTACCACAAAATTCACATAGTATTTTTGCACCATACCTAATTAGGTCAAAGCAAGTCACTAGGCCAGCTTAGATTCAAGAGGACAGGAAACAGATTCCGTTTCTTGATGGGAAGAAAGGTATATACATGTAGGGTTGTGTGGTACTGGTGATCAACATCCTGGCAGATTGTGTCATATAACTACAGCTACTATAGTTTATAACCTTCTCTCAGTCAGAATACACTGACTACCTTCCAAAACCACAGAGTATTATTTATAAGTCTAATTTGAATAGCAAAGGCCTGCAATCTGCATCAGCTCTAAATGTGAATATTGCTCCTCTTAATTCACAGACCTAAAAATGAAAGTTATTTTCCCCACCTCCTGCCCACCACACAAAGAACATGCAAAAGGTTGTGTAATTCATCTCTGTGGCACATATTGATGGCTTGACTGGCTCTACTGTTAATCAAGTGCTCATCTACACCCTATCTTTCACAGATATATGCCTCTGTGTGTTTCCTTCTAATGTATTTGTTTACTGCTAAGTAGAAAGTGACGATGATGGCTTTCAGCTTGGTTTATGTACATCTAAATTAGAACTGGCTGAGAGGAGCTCTCACATTCCCCCATCCATTTTTTTCTAAGGAAAGCTTGGTAGCTTTTAGTACTCTTGCTGTCAAATTTACTAAAATGGTTACTTTGTTTTTATTTCTTCCTTTGTGTTCACAGCAATTTCTTGGTGTCTTGTAAATTTGCCAAAATCTTAATTGCATTTAAGAAGACAAGCAAATAAAAAGGCATAAAGGAGTATATCAAAAATAGAGGTTTGTAGAGGGAAGGAGCAAGAGGGGTGGGGTCTTGGTGTGTGCCACACCTTTCGGGGGCAAAACACAATTGTAAGAGGGACTTTACCTAACAAATGCAATCAGTATAACCTGCTTTCTTGTACCCTCAATGAATCCCCAACAATAAAAAAAAATAATAAAAAAAAAGATATATTTGAGCATGGAAATAATGCAAACCACAAAAAAAAAAAAAAAATAGAGGTTTGAGGAAAGAGAAAATAAAACAAAATATAATACAGAGAAGAACAGTTAATGCTCATTATATTATGTTTGAAATTCTGCATTGTATCATGTTATAATATGGGCCAAAAATGTCAGTTGTGTGCAAAGAAATTTTTTTAAAAAGTCACATTCCTGGGGAGGGGCAAGATGGCCGACTGGAAGCAGCTTCCGTAAGAGGCTCCTATCCAAAGAGAATAGCGTCCAGAAAATGCCCAATTAAGCAAAAGACTGGGAGCCCAGCCAAGAGAGAAGCGATAACTGCTGGTCACCTCTGAGGCAAGCTGCGACTCCAAGAAAGAAAGCTTCAGGTACAAAATTCATCTGAAAGGAAAATTATCCATCCCCTCCCCCAAGAAAGCTGTGGTCTTTTTTGGTTTTTTTGTTTGTTTGTTTGTTTCCTCTCTTTGTTCTCTTTGTTTGCTCTTGTGGGTTTTCTACAGATGAGCAGTGAACTGTGGACCTCTTGTCTCACCCCGTGGGAGAGTACTGTGGGAAGTGGGGACTGCTTCCCCTGACAGATCCTGCTGTGTCTCTGAACGCTCACTTGCTAGGCAGAAAATTGAACTAAAGTTTTCCCTGCCATTCTGAGCTTCCAGTGTGCCCTTCCCCCTGCTGACCTGATGAACCAGAAGTCTATCCCCTGCTGAGACTGTGAGAGGAGGTTCTCGAGCAGTGTCTCCCCTCCTTGTTGGTGGGACCAAGCACCTCCTCCCACAAGAGACTCTGGGACTGCACCGAGCTTTCCCTCCAACCACCCACGCAGCCAGAGACTCCACCAAGTGCGTGCGACCCCCCAGCGGGCCAGGCCACCTGCCACCAGAGACTACATGAAGCGCGTGCGACCCTCCAAGAAGCCCAAGTGCCCATCGATGCACGAATGGATTAATAAATTGTGGTACATGTATACCATGGAATATTATGCAGCCTTAAAGAAAGATGGAGACTTTACCTCTTTCATGTTTACATGGATGGAGCTGGAACATCTCAAGAATGGAAGAAAAAGTATCCTTGTACTGAGCCCTACTATAAAGATAATTTGTAGCTTTCATATGAAGGCTATAACCCAATTATACCCCAAGAATATGGGGAAAGGGGCAAGAGAGGGGAGGGGAGGAGGGAGGATGGGTGGAGAGAGGGTAAATGGTGGGATCATACTTATAGTCCATCTTAGAAGGGTACAGGTGAAACTTATTAAATGCAGAATACAAATGTTTTCATACAATAACCAAGAAAATCCCATGAAGGTTAGGACGAAAGATTGGATGAAAATATTTCATATTGTATATGAAGCCAGCACATCATAACCCATGATTGCACTAATGTATGCAGCTATGATTTAATTTTAAAAAAGTCACATTCCTAAAATTGGCACTTTTAAAGTAGTTTTCTATATAGTTGGTTTAAATCTCAATACTTGAGTGTTCACACCAGAATAATTAACAAGCTTATTTAGTTTCAGAGAGTCTGAATACACATTTCTAAATATTTTTAAATATTAAGTAAATTTTTCTTAGGACTTTCTTTTTGCATTTCACATCTTTTTCATAATATTCTCTTTGACTTATACAGAAAGAACTTATATTGGTCAAAGGACACAGCTTTAAAGCAAAAGTGAATGCTAAAATACAAATAAATACCAAAATATATTTTTGGATTGCATTGGTATGAAGAAGAATACACTTTTTTAAATTTTTTTTTTATTTTTACATATACATGTGTTTATTGGGTTTCCACTTTTTGCCTTCACAGAATTAAAAAGGCTTAAAATTTAATAACAATAACAATGTTTAAGATAAGGACTACAAACAAAAACCTTGTAAAGAATGAACAAAGATAAATACATTCAGAAAAGAAATAAGACGATTACTGCATCGAAATATTAAGCAATATTGATAATAATGATGCAAAGAAAGTAACATTCACATTGTCAAATAAGAGTATGTCTATTATATGGGTGGCACCTGTGGTTCATCAAGTAGGGCACTGGCCCCATATACCAAAGGTAGTGGGTTCAAACCTGGCCTTGGCTGAAAGGCAAAACAGAAAAATAGCCAGGCATTGTGCCAGGTGCCTATAGTTGCAGCTACTTGGGAGGCTGAGGCAAGAGAATCACCAAAGCCCAGGAGTTGGAGGTTGCTGTGAGCTGTGTGATGCCACGGCACTCTACCAAGGACGATAAAGTGAGACTCTGTCTCTACAAAAAAAAAAAAAAAGAGTATGTCTATTACAGAATGCTTTGACTCTGAGGCTCAGTATGGAGTCATCAGTTAACTTCTTATTTTTTTTTCCAAAGTCTCAAAACACAGACTAAAATTTATAAATTAAAGTAAAAGATAATTTCAAAAAACAGATGTGCCAAATCTTATAGATAATAGGAAAAGAAGAAATATTTCAAAATCATTCTACTTAATCTGAACACACCTGATATTAAAATTGGAGAAAATATATTATTATAGAGGGAAATTACAAACATATTTCACTTATAAATGAAGATGCAATATCCTAAACATATTAACAAGTTGGATTAAAAATTAATGTTTAAGTAATGTACTTTGGTCAAAATTGAATCCAATTTATGTGAGAATTAGTCACTATTTTCTTTTCTTTTTTTCTTTTCTTTCCCTCATCCCCTCCCTCCTTCTCTCTCTGTCTGCTCTCCCCCTACCCATGCCCCACTGTGTCATTAATTGTCATAAATTGTCCTCATATCAAAGTTGAATACATAGGATTCATGCTTCTCCATTCCTGTGATGTTTCACTAAGAATAATGTGTTCCACCTCCATCCAAGTTAGTACAAATGCTGTAAAATCTCCATTTTTTGATGGCTGAGTAATATTCCATGGCATACATATACCATAGATTACCAATCCATTGCTGAGTTGAAGGACATTTAGGCTGTTTCCACATTTTAGCAATTGTAAATTGGGCTGCAATAAACAGCCTACTACAGGTGTCCTTATAATAAAAGTTAGGTTTTTTTTCTTCTGGATAGATGCCCAGTAATGCAATCGCAGGATCAAATGGGAAGTCTAGTTTGAGTTCTTTGAGGTTTCTCCATACTTCCTTCCAAAAAGGTTGTATTTGCAGTCCCACGAGTTGTGTAAAAGTGTTCCTTTCTCTCCACATCCATGCCAGCATCTGCAATTTTGAGATTTTGTGATACAGATCATTCTCACTGGAGTTAGATCATATCTCAGGGGTGTTTTAGTTTGCATTTCTCTAATAATTAGGAATGATGAGCATTTTTTCATGTGTTTACTGGCCATTTGTCTGTCATCTTTAGAGAAGATTCTATTCATCTCTCCTCCCCATTGATGTATGGGATTGTTGGGTTTTTTTTCTTATAGATTAACTGAAGTTCTGTATAGATTCTGGTTATTAAACATTTGTCTGATTCAAAATATGCAAATATCCTTTCCCATTGGTTAGGTTGTCTATGTGCTTTGGTTGTTGTCTCCTTGGCTGTACAGAAGCTTTTCAGTTTAATTAAATCCCATTTGTTTATTATTGCTGTTGTTGTAATTGCCATAGCAGTCTTCCTCATAAAGTCTTTCCCCTGGCCGATATCTTCCAGTGTTTTTCCAATTCTTTCTTTGAGGATTTTTATCATTTCATGCCTTAAATGTAAGTCCTTTATCCATCTTCAATCAATTTTTGTAAATGGAGAAAGGTGAAGATCCAGTTTTAATCTTTTACATATGGATGTCTAATTAGCCCACCATCATTTATTGAATAGGGAGTCTTTCCACCAGTGAACACTCTTGTTGGTTTATCGAAGATTAGGTGGCTATAAATTGTTGGTTTCATTTCCGGGTTTTCTATATGATTCCAAATATCTATGTCTCTATTTTTGTGCCAGCACCATGCTGTCTTCACCACTGTGGCCTTGTGACAAACCCTAAAATATGGTATGGTGAAACCCCCAACTTTGTTTGTATTACTAAGAACTGCCTTAGCTATACAGGTTTTCTTCTGTTTCCATACAAAGTGCAGAATCATTTTTTCCAAGTCATGAAAGTAGGATGTTGGCATTTTAATAGGGATGGCGTTGAATCAGTAAATTGCTTTGGGAAGTATAGACATTTTAACATTGTTGGTTCTTCCCAGCCATGAGCGTGGTATATTCTTCTATTTGTCAAAGTCCTCTGCTATTTCCTTTCTTAGGTTTTCAAAATTTTCTCTATAGAGGTCTTTCACCTCTTTTGTTAGGTATATTCCTAAGTATTTCATTTTCTTTAGGGCTTTGGTAAAGGGAGTAGTGCCCTTAATTAACCTCTCATCTTGGCTGTTGTTGGCATATACAAAGACAACTGACATGTGGACATTGATTTTATATCCTGAGACATTACTGTATTTTTCTATGACATCCAAGAGTCTTGTGGTTGAGTCTTTGGGGATTTCTCTAAGTACATGATCGTATCATCACCAAAAAGGGGGAGTTTGACCTCCCCTGCACCCATTTGGATGGCCTTTATTTTCTTGTCTTGTCTAATTGTATTGGCTAGAACTTCTAGCACTATGTTGAATAGTAATGGTGGACAACCTTGTCTGGTTCCAGTTCTAAGAGGAAAAACTTTCAGTTTTACTCCATTCAGTAAAATATTATCTGTGGGTTTGTCATAGATAGCTTCGATAAGTTTAAGTAATGTGCCACCTATGGCTATACTCCTCAGTGTCCTATTTAGAAAAGGATTCTGGATTTTATCGAATGCTTTTTCTGCATCTATTGAGAGGATCAGACAATCTTTGGTAGTGCTTCTGTTGATATGGTGAATAATGATTATAGACTTGCGTATATTAAACCAACCTTGCATCCCTGGGATGAAACCTACTTGATCATGATGTATGACTTATGTGATGATAAACTGTAATCTATTGGCTAAGATTTTTTTTGACAATTTTTGCATCTATATTCACGAGAGAAATTGGTATAAAATTCTCCTTTTTAGTTGGGTCTTTACTTGGTTTTGGTATCATTGTGATATTTGCTTCATAGAACGTATTGGGGAAGATTCCTTCCTCTTCAATTTTTTGAAATAATTTCTGCAATATTGGAATAAGTTCTTCCTTGAAGGTTGGATAAAATTCTGGTGTGAAGCCATGCAGACCAGGGTATTTTTTGTTGGGAGATCTTTTATTGTTTCTTTGATCTCAGGGCTTGAAATTAGTCTGTTCAGGAGACATATTTAATCTGGGCTAAGTCTAGGGAGAGGGTGTGATTCTAAATATTGATACTTTTCCTTTACATTGTCAAATTTCTGGGCATAAAGTTTCTGGTAGTATTCAGAGATAATCTCTTGTATTTCTGTGGCATCAGTTATTATTTCCTGTTTACCATTTCTGATTGAGGTTACTAGAGATTTTACCTTTTTATTTCTAGTTAGTCTGACCAAAGGCTTATCTATTTCATTTATTTTTTCAAAAAACCAACTCCTTGTTTCATTAATTTTCTGAATGATTCTTTTGTTTTCAATTTCATTGATCTCTGATTTAATTTTGGATATTTCGTTTCTTCTGCTGGGTTTAGGCTTAGATTGTTCTTCTTTTTCCAGTTCCATCAGATGGCTTGTGAGTTTGTTGATATGCTCTCTTTCTGTTTTACTAATGTAGGCTTCTAAAGCAATAAATTTTCCTCTCAGGACTGCTTTTGCTGTATCCCATAGGTTTTGGTGGTTTGTGTCTTCATTCTTGTTATACTCAAGGAAGTTAATGATTTCTTTTTTTATTTTATCCTGCACCCAACTGTCATTTAGCATAAAGTTGTTTAACTTCCATGCCTTTGTGTGAGGTTGAGCACTTTTGTTGGAGTTGAGTTCCACTTTTAGTGCCTTGTGGTCTGAAAAGATGCAAGGTAGAGGGAGGGTAATTGGTGGGATCACATCTACGGTGCGTCTTAAAAGGGTACAGATGAAACTTACTAAATGCAGAATACAAATGTCTTCACACAATAACTAGGAAAGTGCCATGAGGCTATGTTAAACAGTTTGATGAAAATGTTTCAGATTGTATATGAAGCCAGTGTGTTGTACCCCACGATTGCCCTAATGTACACAGCTATGATTTAATAAATAAATAAATAAATAAAAAGATACAAGGTAGAATTTCAATTCTTTTTATCCTGCTGTGGTTTATTTTGTGTCCTAGGATATGATCAATTCTGGAAAATGTTCCATGGGACGATGAGAAGAATGTATATTCTGTATCTTTGGGATGGAGTGTTCTATATACATCTATCAAGCACATTTGTTCTAAAGTTTCATTTAAATCTCTAATATATTTATTTAATATCCATTTAGAGGATCTATCCAGCTCTGAGAGGTGTATTGAAGTCCCCTGTTTTTATGGTGTTATAGGATATCATATTGCTCAGACTAAGCAAGGTCTGTTTCAAGAATCTGGGACCGTATTTAGAGGTTTTCTCCTAACCCTTCAAATATGCACCACATGTGTGATCTCACCCTTTATCCTCTCCCCCCCACCCTCTCGCGGGAAGGGCATTCTCCATTTTATTTTATCTGGCAACTTTCTTTGGAGATCATACTTATTCCAACCAGCCAGATGAAGGGGAAGAGCAGGATTAATTATGTTCTCAGGGATATTTATGGTTCAGGCCAAGATGAGTTTGCTCACCAAGGACCAATTTGCTCCCACTCTAGCTAGTTTCTCCCACAAAACTCCCCCAGGCATTCTGGTCTTTTCTAATCTGCTTCAACATGTTAATCTGATCACATTGCCACTCTCTCTTTTTTGTTGTTGGTGTTAATCAATCCCTTGAAACTGCCCTTGCACATTAGTAAAGGGATGCAAGGTGGGAACTGGGATAAGGCCCCTCCAAACCCTATGACAGAACAGGCCTCGCTAAAAATAATAATAATTAGTCACTGCCTATGGTTGTTGCTCTGTGGTCATACAGCTGGTGGGTGTGAAGATTGTTAAATTTCTCTCTTGATAACATCACCTTTTGTAAAAGTAAGGGTCGTTTTTGAGACATCTTCCAGGTCCTGCATTCCAGGGGATTGGCTGACCCACCCAGGCTGGCAGCTAAGGGAGTAATGGTTCTGCCCCAAACCTAGCCAATTAGTAGACCCTGATTACCTAATCCTCTGCCCACCAAATTGTTTTTAAAAACTCTGTCTCCAAAATTATCAGGGAGGCAGATTTGAGAAATTCCTCCCATCTTCCACTTAAAAACTCTTTCTCTGCAGTAAACGCTTCTGTCCCAGTGTGCTGGTAGCCTCTTAGGCAGCAGGGAATGAACCTGGCTGGGTGGCAATACTCCCAAACTCCTAATGTGCCCTGGGGGATTTTTGTCCCTAACCTGACCCTGCAGACTCATCCCTTATTCACTCCTCACATCCCCAGTTCCTGCCCCACATCTTCCTTCCACCCCTTGTGGGAATCCTTGAGCCAAAATAAATGGTGCTCATCTGCCCCTCAGAAATTGTTCAGAGAGGAAGAAACATCACTAGGACAGGAGTTGAATCATTTAACACTCAGGGCTGTTCAAGGAGGGAGTCTGCAAGCAAGTCTTCCTTTCCTGCGAAATCCTGGCTTCCTTTCTCTTTCTTTATGGATTCAGAGTCTAAGGTCTTTAAGTAGTTCAAGCGTTCTTGGTTACAATCTCCAAAAAGGTGGAAAAGAAACTGAAAATAGAAAATAGTGCAAAATACAAATTTTTTAAAGGGAGGGTGGTTTTTAGGCTTCCGTTTAAGAAAATTGGTCTGACCCAGTTTTCAACTAGGTCAACATGTGGTAGACTGAGTGAAATCACGAAAGGCACAAATTACCCCAGAGCAGAGGAAGCTTTCGTGAGGTCACTTCCTTGCTGCTCCTTTTGCTGGAGTGAAACTCGTCTTTCCAGTTGAGCCTAGGGGTGAGGAAAGATGAGCTCACGGCCTTGACAACCCCGACTTGCATTTTCCCTTCCTCCACCCAACTTTTACCTAGTTTGCCATTCCTTTCTGCAATGATTGGTTTTCTCCTGTTTTGACGACTTGCAATGACCCAAAATGGGTGACTTTATGTAATTTTTCACCTTCCCCGGCCCTCTTTTATCTTTTTTTCTATTTTTGCAAAGAAGTTTGGAATTTAGAAAATCTAATCGCTTATACTTTTTTTCTTCACTTATATTTTCTCCAGCATCATAACTCTTAAATAATTTTTTTTGTCTTTGCTCTTGATTATTTACTTTGACACATTCAGAGGATCAAATTATTAAGATTTTTTTCCCTTACGTCTACCTCCTCTCTCTTCTAAAGATTTTTTCCCATTACTTGACTGTTGATCATTGACATTTGAACCCTTTAGATTTCCTATAAATGTTTGTTCTTTTAAAAATGAGAGATGGCTTGGAGCCTGTGGCTCAACGGGCTAAGGCGCCAGCCACATACACCTGAGCAGGTGGGTTCGAATCCAGCCCAGGCCCGCCAAACAACAATGACAGCTGCAACCAAAAAATGGCCAGGCGTTGTGGTGGGCACCTGTAGTCCCAGCTACTTGGGAGGCAGAGGCAGGAGACTCGCTTGAGCCCAGGAATTGGAGGTTGCTGTGAGCTGTGATGCCACAGCACTCTATACACGGTGACAGCTTGAGACTCTGTCTCAAAAAAAAAAAAAATGAGAGATAAAAATAAGTCTTATTTTATTCTTGCCCTGTGAACTTTTAATTTTCATGTTTCTAGTCAACATGTCTGATCAATTTCCATTTTTTTTCTGTTAAAACTTTCTTTTCCACTTCTCTCTCATTTAGCTCCCCCTTTTCTTCATCTAAAATGAAGAAAATGATCTTCACAACCTAGGCTCTGAAGTCTTCTTTGCTTGTTTCTTCTTTTTTCTCATTGTAACACCTCCATATATAAGGAATATATATATTTATGTCTGTAATATCTTTCCTCTCAGTTCCCCCCTAACACATTCCCTATTCTCTCCTCATTTTTGTCTCTATGCCTCAATTTTCCCTTCTAAGTTTTCCATCTTTCCTCTTCTTTTCTTTAGGTCTTCCTGGTTGTTTTGTTTCTCAGGGAGTTGTTTGTTTGTTTTTGTTATAAAACAAGAGGGATATTGTAGTTCTTCCTCTTTTTACTTCCTAACAAAAACTTCTTTCTTACAAGCCTCTAGTAAATCCCCTGAACACAAACAGGACACATCCTGGCCTCTGGCCTATCCTGCCAACCTGATTTCTTAAACCCACACAGAACTGCATCGCCCACCATCAAACCATTTGCTTACTCTCCTGGAGTGAATCTTCCCTCTGCCTGGGATGCTCTTCCCCTTTGTTCAGATTATCTCCTATTTTTTCCCTAAGATTTTTGCAGGATGTCACATTCTACCTGACCTTCCTGGTCTGACTGGTCAAATATCATCTATGCTTCTATAACCCAGGGATTTCACTTCATTATCAATTTAAATCCAAAGTGGGATTTGAATTTAAAATTTTTTTTCAGATAGAACAACACATGGAAGAATACATAAAACAAAAAATACTGAATAGACTTTTTTTAAAATTTATGAACCTCTACACAAGTGAGCATTCCCCGTGACCTCGTGTGTTTCATTTCAGTCACATCCTGTTCACATGTTCCTTAAGACACCTATTGCCCCTGCCTTTATAATATCAACTTCTTCACTTTTTTTAATAGTTTCACTGCCTTAGTATGCATGCTTCAACAATAGAGTTTAATTGTTCCTGGTTCTGAATTTTACAGGATGGGATTACCCTGCCAGAATTCTCTTGTGTCTTCCTTTCCAGGATGTTGTTAAATTCAGCTGTAGTTCATCAATTCTCTCTTCTTTCTAGATTTCCATTGCGTGTGATATTCCACAATCTACTCATTCATTCTAAACTTGATGGGCCGGTCTGCAGCCACTATCAACAATGCAACTGAAAGCATTCCTGCATGAGAATCTGGCACCCACAGGCACGCTTCTCTCCAGGGCACGTATGAGAAAGAATTGCTGGGTCACAGACGAGACACATGTTCAGCTTCCGTAAAAATGCCAAGCGTTTTTCAAAGGAGCTGCAACAGTTTCCCCACTGGCAGGGAAAGAGAATCCATTTTGCTCCACAGCCTTGCCAACCCTTGCTCATCTGATGGGCAAGAATAGCATTTTCATCTTTGTGTGCCCAGAGCTATGAGACTGACTGGCATGTAGAAAGTGCTGTCATCCTTTTGTGGGGTATAAAACTCCCTTAGGTTTATAAATCATCATAGATTTGTTCCATGTCTGAGTTATTTCCAAAATCCATCTTAGAAGGACTTGTGGACAGGTGTGCGTGGAGAGCACCTACTCTGAAAATTTCTTTTACATCAACCAGTAAAATATTTGCTCTGCTAGTGCTCATGGTGTATAGGGATACGTTTGTACTGGCCTCGGTACAGAGCAGGGTGAAGTAGCTGCGTCCCATCACCCAGCCAGTGCCCGAGGTCCTCACACAAAGATGGAGAATGCCCACTGAGGCTGCGTATTGTTGACCTCAGAAGGAGCCTTGTCACCTCCCCCTCACAAGTTCTGGATTCAAAAGATTTGAGATTCCCAGGGATTTCTGTGGAGTTCGCTAACTCTGGGGAAGGATACAAGCTGGATAGTATATTCCTATCTATCTCATGAAGCAGCTCTATAAACCCTCACTCCCCACAAATTAACAGATGCCAACCAGTAAACTTTCTAGAAGGACAAGCCTTTTTGTATTGACTTTTATTAAAAGATATGAAAGGAGACACTTTTGGGCACACCTAACACTGTTACTTTTCTAGAGATCATTTACTAGGGTGATAACAGAAGTGAAGTGAAGTCAGGAAACACATAAAAACCTGAAACTTATAAACTCATGTTCAAGGAGTTTCTTAAATGGCAGTGAAGTTCTGCCAGTAAAAATTTCCCCACCTACGAGTGAATGTTTGCCTTAATTCAGACGTTAATTGAGTGTATGAGTTATTGCTCTATAATTTTTGAAAATGCCATTTGGTTAGAGCCTCTGTGATAAGTTGGTTAAAAATTCTCATCATTAAATATTTTCCATCTTTTAACATTTTCCTTTCTAGACAACATACATTTGAAAGGGTTTTTCAGATAGTTTGTTAGGCAAAACATGCCTATCAGAGAAATTATTTCCCTTTGAAAATAATTTTCTAACAAGTTGATAGGGAAAGAGAATATTTGTCACTAGAAAATTTGTGGAAACTGCGGACACTCTTAAAAACCAATGTCTGGGCTTGGTGTCTATAGCTCAAGCGGCTAAGGTGCCAGTCACATGCACCTGAACTGGCAGGTTCGAATCCAGCCCAGGCCCATCAAACAACAATGACGGCTGCAACCAAACAATACCCAGGCTTTGTGGCCGGCGCCTTTGGTCCCAGCTACTTGGGAGGTAGAGGCAGGAGAATCACTTGAGCCCAGGAGTTGGAGGTTGCTGTGAGCTATGATGCCACGGCACTCTACCCAGGGTGACAGCTTGAGGTTCTGTCTCAAAAAAAAAAAAAAAGTCTGAAATATGTAAAAAGAAAGAACCTCCAGGTTTTATCCCATCTTGTTATCATGCCCTACAAACTTCATCAAATTCTAATAAGGATGGATGAATCCCTATTAGTGAATAATAGTTACCAGTCAATAAAACAAAAAAGCGATTAAAACTTTATTCAAAATAATAACATTTGCCCTCCTCACCCATGTTATGTATTTAAAGTCAAAAATATGGAACTTTTGCCAGAAGAGAATATTAACAGTAAAGGAAAAGGAAAAAAGCATACAAATGGCAAGGACTTTGTAGAGTAGAAACATCATGGGGCTGGGGATCCAAGAGGCACATTCTAGGCCTTGCTTGGCATATGCTTGAACAAGCTCCCCAAGCCTCAACTTCTTCATGTGTAAAATTCGTGCAATTATATAATATTAGAAATTGCACCTAGGCTTTGATTTATGTGATAGAGTAATACTAAGTCCCAGAAGTAATGACAATGATTTTTTTGTTAATCAGGGAAAGATTATAATATTTTACATATTCAAATGATAAAACTAAACAAATACATCTACGGCACATTTCCCAAGATGGCTAATTTTTTTCTTTTCCTAAAACAACATTAAATGTTGGCAAGTATTCAGAGCAACTGTAATTCCTATGCGTGATTGGTGGGAGTTTAAGTATTACAACTATTAAGGAAAAACATCTTTCACTTCTCATAAAACTAAATATACATTTACTTTTTGACCCAGGAATTCTGCTTCTACTTACTTATTGACAAGAAAGAAATTCCACCAAAAGACTTGCACAAGAACGTTCATAGTAGCTTTATTCATAATCCACTAGAAATAGCTTGTTACGCTCATCAATAGTTGAGTAAAGAAACAAATTGTGATATATCTATACAATGAAATACTACTCGATAATAAAACATGAAGGCTGGGCACAGAGTCTCATGCCTCTAATCCCGGCACTCTGGGAGGCCCAGGCAGAAGGATCCCTTAAACTCAGGAGTTCAAGACCAACCTGAGCAAGAATGAGACCCTGCCTCTTCTAAAAATAGAAAAACTAGCAGAGTATTGAGGTGGGTAACTGTAGTCCCAGCTGAGGGAGGCTGAGGGAGGAGGGTCATTTGAACCCTGGAGTTTGAGGTTGCTATGAGCTAGGCTGACACCGCAACACTCTAGCCTGGGCAACAGAGTAAGACTCTGTCTCAAAATAATTAATAATAATAATAAAACAAGATATTAACTAATCAAACATGCTACGATATGGATGAATCTCAAAAACATTATGCCAAGTAAAAGAAATCAACATAAAAAGAATATGCTGTAATGTCTCATTTAAATGAAAAATAATACAATTGTTGCCTCTGGGACCGGTGGTAAGTATTGATGAGAAAGAGGTATGAAATAACTTTCTAAAGCAAGGATAATTTTACATACATTGAAGGTTTGGATTGGATAGGTATATGTATTTGTCAAAATTTATGGAATGATATGTTTAAGATTTGTGTATTACATGTTTGTAATACACAAATGTAGGAGTATATGGCAAACGGGTAAAATGTAATACACCCACAATGTAGAGATGTATGGTACACCTTTTGGGTGTGGGACACAACTACAAGAGGGAATCTTCCTAACAAATTCAGATATTGTGACCTGATTATTCATGCCCTCACATTAATCTGAAATTTAAAAAAAAGAAGAGCTTGGTGGGACCACACCTATGGTGCATCTTACAAGGGTACATGTTAAATTTACTAGGTGTAGAATATAAATGTCTTAACACAATAACTAAGAAAATGCCGTGAAGGCTATGTTAACCAATTTGATGAAAACATTTCAAATTGTATATAAAACCAGCACATTGTACCCCATGACTACATTAATCACCACATCTATGATTTAATAAAAATAAAAAATAAAAAAAAGAACTTAAGTGCTATAAACAAATATTGATCCATAGTCAATGATACATAGATTGAAATGGCTAGAGGCATGGTGTACTAGATCTGCAATTTATTTTAAACTTTATCAAAAAATATTGGTAATTATAGATGGATACATTTAGGAGATGAAGGCAAAAGATACATATATAGACACATATATAGATAATATATATATGTACACATATATAGATATATATTAGTCACAGTACTTAGTATTTGTGTTCACTGCACAATTGTGGCGATGTTTCTATATGTTTGAAAACTTTTATAATAAAATGTTAGAAAAACAAATCAAAGATTAAAAAGAAAACAAACTAAATGAACCTAATTATATTATATTAATAATATAATAGGTATTATTGATATTATAACAGAGAAAAAACTGTTTGATATTGATATTATAACAGAGAAAACACTTATTTAAAGTGATTTTTTCAAAACAGAAGTATGTAAAGGTTAATAACATTTTGTAAAAACTTAGCAGGATATATTCTTAGCCTAAATAAACTTTCAAAATGTTAAACTAAATTGAATGGGTTTATTGTTTTCACTGTTACTTTAAAACTCTTTTATATTACAATATTGTGGGTACATAGGATAAAATAAGTAAGAAGCAAACATTCATGTAGCCTTTATGAACAAAGACTGTCAGTATAAAATGAGAGAGATCAAAACTAAAATCCAAGAAGTAAAAATGCTATGATTTTTAATTTTATTTGAACCATCAATTTGAACCGATACATCTTATAAATATGTTTCCTAGTTCTTCCCCTCTGGGAGGTCTTAGAATCTGTGATCCCTAGTTGCAATGAACATCTTAATACTCAGATATTGCCTTATACTTACCATAACTCTCTCCTCCCAACACCACTATGGTTTCTAGGAAAAATAGCCAGCAGGTCTGAGGCAGAGGAAGTACAAGTTAAAACTGGAACATCTTGCACAAAACAAGGGATGCTCAAAGATAGGGAGCAGGTATCAAAAGGGTGCAGGACCAAATTTAGGATAAGATGGGCCCCAGAAAGGGTACATGATTGTGACACATTGAGTAAATAAAAATCCATACCATAGTAAAAAAAGAAGGGAAGCATACATTTGCTATCACTGGCAGTTAGCTTTCAAACCAAATCCTTACTCTGAAAAATAGTTACATGTTTTTAGTTATGGATCATCCTCAGGGGCTGAAGGAAAGCTCTCCTTTACAGAAGAAGTTTAACTAACAAATGTAGAAGGAACAATAAGAGATGTTTAACCACCAAAGAAATAATTGACTCAGGCAAGTATCATTAATGGATAAAAAACTACTAGATAAAGTCACAATGGGAAACAGGATTTTGGCAGGATGTCAAAGTGTCATCTCGTGGGTTAGTTGTTATCTGCAATGGGAAGAGCCTCCCTGAAAGTGGAGAAATCTGGCTGTAACATCTTACCCAAGTAGTCAAATTAACATCATTAAGCAGGACCAATGGGCATTACGTGTGTGCCTTGTGAAGCAATTCATAGCATATGAGGCGGACCCCTCCTATCAAATCATAAAATATTACTTGAACCTAGTCTGCTATTGGATTTTTTTTTTCCTTTGGCGACAGAGTCTCACTCTGTCATCAGGGTAGCGTGCCATGGCGTCATTGCTCACAGCATACTCAAACTCTTGAGATGAGCAATTCTCTTGCCTCAGCCTCCTGAGTAGCTGGGACTACAGGCATGTACCACTGCACCCGGGTTCTACTATTGCACTTAACTTACAGCTTAAAGGAAATATGGATTACAGAAAAAAAAAAATAAATTTAAAAGTTAAATTAAATCCAGGGCAGTGCCTGTGGCTCAAAGGAGTAGGGCTCCGGCCCCATATGCAGGAGGTGGCGGGTTCAAACCCAACCCCGGCCAAAAAAAAAAGTTAAATTAAATCCTTAAATACAGAACATGTAATTGGATAAAACAAATAACTCTCCAAAAAGTTAGTGTCATTAAAATATAAACAGTTAAGGAAGTCTGGTATAATTTCTAGATTTAAAGAAATGTAAATAATGAGTGCAATGTGTAAAACTTTGTTGGGACCTAATTTGAGAGGAATAAAACAAAAACAGCTCAAACAGATATGGGAGCACAATTTTGGGAATTGTAATACAGATTAGACATTAGATATATTATAAGAAGAAAGTTAATTTCATTTGGCATATTGATTATGAAGGAGAATGTCATGTGTTTAGGTGACCCAGGCTAAATTCTTAGAGTTGAAGTGGCATCATGTCCGCATTTTACTTTGAATAGTTCAGCTAAATAATCCAAAGACAGAGCGAGAGCAAGGAAACAATATGGCTGGGTCTGTGGGGCTCATGGTACCAGCCATTCAACTTTTCTGTATGCTCAAAACTTTTTATAGTAAAATGCATTAACATAAAAGAATGGATAATAATGGATAAAATCATCTTTTGTAAATTTATAGTAGAGAGTGTACTTTAAAAATAAGACAGAATCCAAACAAAATGCATTTTAAATAAAACTATTAAAATAAGATAAACAGAACCTCAGTTCCATTCACTGTTAGTAATACAAATGTATCTGGGTTCTAGCATGTGTCTTCTCTAAGCCATCTTATGACTCATAGCAGAAATGATTTTTCAGAAGAAGATCAGATGTAATTCCTTCTTCAGTAGTTTAGGATCACACTCTAACTCCCCTTGGAAGACCCCTGTTACGCTCCTATGCACATTCCCCACAAGAGCAGAACCACCGACTTCACCCTACTTCATAAAAATGTTGTTCATACCAAAGGTTCTTTGTTCTCTCCGTGTGATAGATACTATGGTTAGGCTCCCTCAACCTCCATTCTATCTTTCTACTAGCTGGAGAGGTTACACTGCTAATAGCAATGCTTTGGAAGTTGACTTTCAGCTAGAGTTTTGGATGGGAATCAGGGTCTGTCTCTTAGATGAACTAGTTCAAGACTTGGGATGTAGAAATGAGGCAGGCTCATCATTATGCCTCCTTTTTCTGGTTTCTGCTGCTTGGCAGATCCATGCAGTATGAGGTTTTTCTGTTAGCAATGTGCAACCTTCTTTAACTCCAGGCTGTCTGGGTCTCTTGAGGAGGGTTTTTTTATTCCTTGATGACAGGTGTAGGTGTCCAATCTCCAGTTCCTTGGTTGTCTAGAGGTGGTTGACGTGGTAGACACAGCGAGACCACAGCAGCTGGTGATTCTAATCAATACTCCTGATTGTAGCGTGGTTCCCACAGTGGATCACTTCTTTATAAACCTAGAATCATTGCTAAGGGCTCATCTCTGAAAGAATTCCTTCAGCACTTCCAACCATTTCCTTAGGCCTTATTTCTTATAAATCCCTTCTTGATGAAAATACCTAGAATGGATATTTTATTTTCTTTCTCTGCACTGAATGCTCATAAAGTTTCTGTGAATCTAATAAATAAGCCTCTTTAAAAGATGTCACAAAAAATTACTTGAATCTACTCTACTATTGGACTTTTTTTTTTTTTTTTTTGAGACAGTCTCACTCTGTCACCCTGGGTAGAATGCTGTGGCATCACAGCTCACAACAACCTCAAACTCCTGGGCGTGAGCAATCCTGGGGCCTCGGCCTCCTGCATAGCTGGGACTACAGGCCTGCGCCATCTTAGCCTGGGTCTCCTAAAGACAAGAAATTCTCCTCTTTTAAGGATCTTTAAATCATTTCTGTGTAAGTCACAAAATGGCTTAGCGAAAACAAGTATCATCTTTACACATGGGCGGGGATTCCAAAACCTCGTGCATTAAAGCACTTTGGAAATTGGCAAAGAAATAGATAACCTGACTCCACCTCAGACCTATAGGAAAGAATCTCGAGGTGGAGCATAGGATATATTTTTTAAATCCCAGGTTATTCTGATGCAACCTGCCTAACACAGAAATCCACAGGCTGGTACGTAAGATTGTAAGGTGTAAGGACTCTACGACGTCATGAAACCCAACCCACTGCCTGATGCAAGACTTTCAAGGCGGACATTCTATTTCCCAGAATTCTTGTCCCACAGATTACAAATTATGGTCTGACGTGACCTATCAACATGCCAGGAAATCTTCTAGGGAAAGGCACCTTCACAGAAAGAATGAAATCCTTTCTTTCCAACCTATACAACGAAGTAAATGCCCAAGTTCAATTGTGACCTAAAAATCCATATTTTATTTTACAAAACACATGTTAAAGCTTAATGTAGTATGTGATACACAAGTAAGCTCATTAAAGATATTTTTATTAGCTCAAAGCACATTCCAGGTATTGTTAATATACTAAAATGGAATGTTGACAGAGTACATCACGGAAACTTGGTATTGCAAGATCAGAAACAGCCTTAAAGATAATTACTTTACAACAAAGACCTATTAGTGGAAGGCAGGATATGAAAATAAAGACATTGACAAATGATGAATTAAGAAGCCCTTGGTCTTGTACTCAGTTAATACTTGAGCAAAAAGCAATATACTTAATCGGGCATTTGAGGCACTTTTCAAATACTGATATGTATTCACTTTCCTACTTAATTATTCTTTAATTTTCACTGAAATATGACCCTAAGGTGTTCATTAACTTCACCCTTCCTATGGCTTCCACTCTAACAGAAACAATTGGAAAGATGGACAAGAAAACATGACAGAACAAAACAAAAGTTTTAAAAAGTAACAAAATCTGTAATTTTGAAAGAGACAAATGATGACGGTTATGGGTACAAGGTACTTAAATCAGAAAATAAAGATAGAGGGGCAAAGTTTTCTCCAAGACCACCTTTGGAAGCCTGAGAAATAAATAAGCATGGAATCCCACCCTCTCCCAATATTCTGACTCTGACCATATCACTGTGGAAATTGCTTTCTGTTAATTACAGAAATGGACTGCAGCTGTGCCCAACTTCCTTTTAATTTCTCATCCCTCTTCTGGGCATCAACTACATCTTATTTCTTGAAAATTGTAATACTGAATGGCTAAATGTTAGTTCAAGACCACAGGGAGAGTCTGACTTTCAAGATAGAAAATTTACGTTAGTAAATAAATAAACATGAGACACATTTTAAAAACCCCTCTAGGTCTGTTCAGAAGCAAGTTCATGGTTAATGACTTCATATAAATTCTGAATCTGATAGAAGGGGTAGCAGGGTCTCAGAGTTTAGGACAGAAACCAAACCCTGCCTCCTAGAATAGTGTTTACCAATAAGGACTAGTGAGCCAAAAGAAGAAATAAAAAACTTAATTCAGTTGTTCAAAATACATTAAAAAAAATATTGACATGTATTGTGCTGTAGTTGAGCAGGTGAACTCAAGATCATTCAACTTAGTAGATATTTCCTGGGTATGTAGCATATGACAGGTACTCAAGAGTGCTGAGCAGGGTCCTGATTCTATACAGCTAACTTCTGGGTGAGTGATGTGTGTCTGGAAGTTTACCAATCAGCTAATAGTCTCACTCTGTTCAGAAGCTCCCAAGGCCTGGGCCGTGGAGCCAAGCTGGCCTGATTCTCAGCCTCACCTCTTGCTGAACGCTTGATCCTGGATACCTGCCGCCTCTCTTCTTCCCCTGGTCCTCAGTATGAACATGACCTTTAACTGGGTACCACCTCGGAATGGGAAGTGACCTGGTGCCCTGGTGTGGGGAAAGAAAGTTTACCCATGTCCTTCAGATGAGGAAGTCCAGCCATGGAGAAAGGACAAAAAATTTTCCCTGAAAACTCCCTCCTAATCAGTTTCCTGCTTATGCGCCTCATCCAGATAAAACCTCTTTCAGCTGATCTTGATCTTTACAGAGGTACACAAGCCTGTTCCCTCTCTCATGAACTTCAACCAGAAATCAAACTCACATAACCGGGAGAATCCCCTGTGCACCTGTAGGAGTACAGATTCTTGGACCCTACACAATACAAAGTCAGAATCCTCAGGAATTTTTATTTTTAATACGCAGTGTGGAGAAATGCTATTTCATGAACATAGCCCTGGACAAAATCTAATTAAGAGATGAAACCAGGTGGCTTGTTAACCACAGGAAGAATTTGCCTCCCAAGGTGCTAATAGAAAAGGTGGCCATCTTATTTCTTGTAACGCCACCAGGATTAGCCTAATTTTTTTTAATTGAAGGATACAAATAAAGAGGGACGGCCTGTGGTACCTTATTAAAACTGTCCCTGGTGCTTGAGTTTTCTCTGAAATTGAAACATTCCTGTCCTCTCCGATTCAAAAGTATTTCTCTAGGCACACTAGAATTTTACTGAGTCTAAATATTACTTCAAAATTTTAGATAGCCTTAGATGGTCTTTTCTGGAAGACATTTACAGATTGTGAAATTAATGTATGAACATGGTATATGTTTTTTGCAAAAAGAAAAGCATGTTAAAAGGAAAACAAAATTCACCCATTATCCAAAAAGTTAGAATTAAGAAAAATTATTTGATTAGTGTTTCTCTCTTTCTTTTTTCTGTCTATACATACATATTTGTCTTAAAAATAATAAATATTATGTTGCTTACAGATTTTCTCTATGTATATGTACATATATCCTAAACATATCTGATTAGTATTTTGCAGAAGAACTTCATTGATCTATCATGTACTGAGCATCCTCTGTGTGCAGACACTCTTTGGGGTGCTGGGGAGAAAATGCTGAGCAGAGAGAAGAGCCGTATGTCTTAGTGAACTTACATTACAATAGCGGGAGAAGCTTGGAGGCCAGTTAACCCATACATAAATGAATGAAATGATTATTGTTAGTGGGAGTATTCAGAGTGATAACAGCTGTGTGCCTCCCGGGTGACAAAAATAGTTCCAAGCGTAAACTTAATCTTCATAACAACCCAACAGGACAAGTTCTAGAATGACCCGCATTTTTCAAATGTGAAAACAAAGGAACAAATAAATTGCTTACTAATGTGTGGAACGAACAAGGTGTTGTGAAATCAATGTCTGAGATGAGAAGACCAACTAAGAGCTGGGGGCCAGCAGAGCCCTCTCCGTGGCACTAATAGTTTTCAGAAAACTGAGACTTGGAAGGCAGGAAAGGGACAGTAGTATCAAACCTGAACAATATAAAACTATGGACAACAGAGATATTTCCTATCCCCAAACACAGAACCCTGCTGCTTGGGACAATGGTCCGTTTCGTTTCTGGATCATGGGAAATTCTAGGTGTTCAAGGAAGGCTTTGGGATAGAGCTGGTGTGTTCAAGGCTGTGTAACTGCATTGGTGAATAGAGAAGTATTCTGATAATTTCAACAACCGTAGGTGCCACCTGCTTAGAAAAAAATGCCTGTATGTGCTGAGTACACATGGTTACATGGTCTCACGTATTAAAATTATTCCTCCTGGTTGGATATTTTTTTTTGTTCTTTTTTAAAAACTGTTACAAACAAGCAACACTGTCATGAGCATCTTTGACATCTCATACACACAAAGGGACCCCCAAAAAATGTTAACACATTTTGAGAAAGAAAAAAATTGTATTAAATTTGTAATACCTAAGTCACATTTGCCTTCTGCAGTTATGAAAGGTGCAACTTGACCTGTATTCATCTGTTGTTATTGGCATATACTGAATATTACAATTTTTATACAGTTTTTTTCTATTTAAAAATGAGTATAACCATGTAACCCTCTGTATTTATGCTGTTATGCCATTATTTTCTTACCATAAATTCCCAAGCTCCTGCATTTGCTGGAAGCCTTCTGCAAGCCCCAGGTAGGACTCACGACTTTTCCATTAATTTCTGTAGTGCTTCTATTCCAGACCATGCTTTTGTGAATTAAAAAAAAAAAAAAGTTTCTTCCTCCTCCTCAGCTGTAGATTAAAATATGGAATTTAGGATTTGTGTGTGTCTGTGATTGAGTTTCTTTGTTGTTTTTGGAAGGAGAAGATTTTTACCCACCTTTGTTGTAAAACGGAAAACACCCCTGCATTCTAACTGACGTTTCCACCCACACGGCCTCCTTGGCAGGCAGGTTGCACCGTGATTAGGGCTGGTTTGTATAGTAGGGCAGGCAGGAGGGGGAGCCAGTCAGGCCCAGACAAGGGCAGCACCGCACTGGGCAGAGTGGGGGCAGCAGGAAGAGGCAGGCGTGACTGCCAAGCCCTGCCCCGGGAGCCCCGAGGGTAGAAACTGAGGAAATGGAATTCTCTCAGCAAGTGAAACACCATGTCTGGGCCAGAGGAAACTGCACCCAACACCACATCCAGGGAGCCACGGGAATGGGGTGATGAAAGAGCGTGGAAGGAATCTCCACAATTGCCTTAGAATTGAGACACCACATGACCTTTTTACTCCACGTGAATTTGACAAAATGCCCTACACAGGCCCCACAGGGGACTGCAAAACAGAAAAAAGAGCTACTGCCTGTCTGTTGAGGGGCAGGGGCAGCTTGGGAAGACACAATAACTCCCCTCACGCTTTTTGGGAAGTATCGTGTGGGTCAGGATTGTGCCTTGAGATGTGAGTTAATCGCTGCCAAATAACTCAAGTGATAGGGGACATTCATTAATTAAGACATTTTGCCAGGACTATTCCCCTGGGTAAACATAGTCCCATTCCCAAAACAGGGCTAAGACTGATGTGAGCAAACTGTGGGGGAGAATTCATCTGAAGGAAGTGACCTTGTGTAAACTCGTAGTTTTGGTGGACATTGGAAGTGAATTTATGAATAGGTAGGGTAAACCCCAAGGGACCCAGGATCAGGCTCCATCTGCTCTTTCATCTCTCCACCCGTAGGTCCTCTGCCTACCTACCGAGGTCAGCCTCTAAATTGGAACACTGTATTGCAAGGGTGCAAGTCAAATCTGTCAAGTGCAGAACATAAATGTCTTAACACAATAATCAAGTAAACGAGGCGAAAGCTATGTTGATTGGTTTGATGTAAGCATATCAGATTGTATAAAAAAAATCAACACATTGTACCCCACATATGCATAAATGTATTCATGATCTATGCGTATATGACTTAATAAAAGAAAAAATAAATTGGAAAAACTCTCCTCATCACCAGGAATTTAGGTAACTTTAAATTTAATATATCTCCCTCCATTTAGAATTGTTGTTATTCACATGGGTGGGGGGAAGCAGGAACAAGAAAAATGAAGAAAAGCAAAATAAAACAATTCACACTAGCCTTTCAAACTTGCGGCCATTCCTGCTAGAAATGCCTTGATATGAGTCATCAAAGGAACAGAGAATATGTTGTACCATTCTGGAATAGCGGCTGCACTTTCTATAACCACATTCTTGTACCAGGTTTATTCATAAACATTGCTTATCTTAGTTGAGTCAGAGCCACTGAAAGAACATATATTTGCCAAACCCCCAAACTCATGGATGTCAATGCTGTTGTGTGCTAATCAAATCGCCAAGTCACCTCTTGGAGACACATTTCAGTTTTCCTTATTGGAGTGAGCCCCTATTGGAGGTTTGACATTTTGCAAAAAATCAGCCCATATGAAGAATATTTTATGACCTTGGGGATTCTAATTTTGATCTACTCTTTGATCTACTTCATTTAAAGTCAGCCAAGGTCTAGCAAAGCAGTCCTCCCCAGACCTAGGTTATTTCATAAAATCAAGACTATACTCTTGAAGATTTAATCAGATCTGTCTTCCTTGCCTTTTCCAGATTCCTTTCTCAGCTAAAGGGAAGGCAAAGGCTTTGTTTCTGAGAATAAGAGCTGAAATTATGATGGGTTGTACACAGATATCTAGAAGTTCCTCAGTCCCACCTTGTCCCCGCTCTCGGTCTCTTCACCTAACTTTATTTTCCCTGCATATTATACTTCTGTTTGGTTATGGCTGTTGTCTGCCCCCCAACACCTGACGACGAGCTGCATGAAAGCAGTGGGCTTGTCCTCCAGTGACTGGAACAGTGCCTGGCATGTAGTAGGTGCTTAATAAATACATCTTGGTTGCATGAAGGAATGAGCAAATGAGTAGAAAACATGACTTTTATTCATGAAGTGTCATGAACCATTGCAGGGAGGGGGAGCAAACCAGAGTGGAATCGGTGGGGACAGAGAAAAATACAGCATAAGAGAAAAGACGGAAACAAAGGATGGGACCGGGAGGACTGACTGAGCTGACGGCTGCAGCCAGCACCGAAGCACAAAATCAGCTTTATTTTATATTATCCTTACAGGGTTGCCCAGGGGGAAGTAGCATAGACAATATGGGGAAATAGCATAAAAAACAAAAGACACAGTTTTGGTCTTATAGTACAATAGGAAAATGTAAATAACTTTTTTTTTAATAATTTTATTAAATCATAATTGTGTACATTGGTGCAATCATAGGGCAGAATGTGCTTCGTATACAATCAGAAACATTTTGATCGTACTGTGAGAGATAGCCCTCATAGCATTTTCTTAATCACTATATAAAGACATT